>NIVC01001810.1:112500-132500 GCA_002269645.1 Macrostomum lignano | reverse complement strand
AAAAACAAGCCTACCTAACCTACTGATAAGAAGTAGCATTGGGCGAATATGTCGGCGAATAGATAGATATTCGAATTATTTATAATGAATCACGCGGCAAAGTCCAACCACCGTTCAGTCTGCTTTTCAAAGCAATTCAATGAAGGGGGATTTGTTTATAACTAACAGTGAAAGCCTTTAGGAATCGGAGCGGAGGGCTCGAACTCAGGACTGCACCGCTATGCGACCGTCCGGTGAAGGCGGGGGCGGCTGTTGCAGAACCGAGTCTTCTTCGGCGGCTTCTGGTCTGCGCTCCGGCTGGTCACTGCTGCTCGGCTGCCGGGGACTCGAGCTGAGCTGGGAGAGCTGGCTGGAAAGCTCTGAGAGCTTTGCCTGGGGATGGGGAGTAGGCAGAGTGATGCGGATAAATCAGTGCCTTCCTAAACTAAATGTTTGTTTGTCCAGAAATTTCACGTTTTAAGCCGATTGGCCCGACCAATTTTCTCCGTTTCTTCACCAAAAGATGTCAAATGTGCCCGGGACGGGTTTAATACTCGAAAAACTGTGTTTTCCCTATCTAATTAGTGTATTCTTCTCGCAGTGAGAGCTCGAAAAATAATAATGCGTCTATGGCCATAGACTAAACTTCAACTTCCTGAGCTGATGCTACGAGCGATAAATAATTAAATACGAGTAAATGCAGCGCTTTTTGCATGAGTGAGACATCAGCCTGTGCACTTTAAAAGAATTGAGGTATTGCGCCACAAATAGTATATGCAAGGGAGAGAAATGCTTAGTGGCTGCGTGCTGTCTGGGGGATGCTTGCTGTTTGGGTGATGCTTGCTGTCTGGGGGATGCTTGCTGTCTGAATGATGCTTGCTGTCTGGGGGATGCTTGCTGTCTGGGGGATGCTTGCTGTCTGGGGGATGCTTGCTGTCTGGGGATGCTTGCTGTCTGGGGGATGCTTGCTGTCTGGGGGATGCCTGCTGTCTGGGGGATGCTTGCTGTCTGGGGGATGCTTGCTGTCTGGGGGATGCCTGCTGTCTGGGGGATGCTTGCTGTCTGGGGGATGCTTGCTGTCTGGGGGATGCTTGCTGTCTGAATGATGCTTGCTGTCTGGGGGATGCTTGCTGTCTGGGGGATGCTTGCTGTCTGGGGATGCTTGCTGTCTGGGGATGCTTGCTGTCTGGGGATGCTTGCTGTCTGGGGATGCCTGCTGTCTGGGGGATGCTTGCTGTCTGGGGGATGCTTGCTGTCTGGGGGATGCTTGCTGTCTGGGGGATGCTTGCTGTCTGGGGGATGCCTGCTGTCTGGGGGATGCTTGCTGTCTGGGGATGCTTGCTGTCTGGGGGATGCTTGCTGTCTGGGGATGCTTGCTGTCTGGGGGATGCTTGCTGTCTGGGGATGCTTGCTGTCTGGGGGATGCTTGCTGTCTGGGGGATGCCTGCTGTCTGGGGGATGCTTGCTGTCTGGGGGATGCTTGCTGTCTGGGGGATGCTTGCTGTCTGGGGATGCTTGCTGTCTGGGGGATGCTTGCTGTCTGGGGGATGCTTGCTGTCTGGGGATGCTTGCTGTCTGGGGGATGCTTGCTGTCTGGGGGATGCCTGCTGTCTGGGGGATGCTTGCTGTCTGGGGGATGCTTGCTGTCTGGGGGATGCTTGCTGTCTGGGGATGCTTGCTGTCTGGGGGATGCTTGCTGTCTGGGGATGCTTGCTGTCTGGGGGATGCTTGCTGTCTGGGGGATGCTTGCTGTCTGGGGATGCTTGCTGTCTGGGAGATGCCTGCTGTCTGGGGGATGCTTGCTGTCTGGGGGATGCTTGCTGTCTGGGGGATGCTTGCTGTCTGGGGGATGCTTGCTGTCTGGGGATGCTTGCTGTCTGGGGGATGCTTGCTGTCTGGGGATGCCTGCTGTCTGGGGGATGCTTGCTGTCTGGGGGATGCTTGCTGTCTGGGGGATGCTTGCTGTCTGGGGGATGCTTGCTGTCTGGGGGATGCTTGCTGTCTGGGGATGCTTGCTGTCTGGGGGATGCTTGCTGTCTGGGGGGATGCTTGCTGTCTGGGGGATGCTTGCTGTCTGGGGGATGCTTGCTGTCTGGGGGATGCTTGCTGTCTGGGTGATGCTTGCTGTCTGGGGGATGCTTGCTGTCTGGGGGATGCTTGCTGTCTGGGGGATGCTTGCTGTCTGGGGGGATGCTTGCTGTCTGGGGGATGCTTGCTGTCTGGGGGATGCTTGCTGTCTGGGGGATGCTTGCTGTCTGGGTGATGCTTGCTGTCTGGGGGATGCTTGCTGTCTGGGGGATGCTTGCTGTCTGGGGGATGCTTGCTGTCTGGGGGATGCCTGCTGTCTGGGGGATGCTTGCTGTCTGGGGGATGCTTGCTGTCTGGGGGATGCTTGCTGTCTGGGGGATGCTTGCTGTCTGGGGGATGCTTGCTGTCTGGGGGATGCTTGCTGTCTGGGGGATGCTTGCTGTCTGGGGGATGCTTGCTGTCTGGGGGATGCCTGCTGTCTGGGGGATGCTTGCTGTCTGGGGGATGCTTGCTGTCTGGGGGATGCCTGCTGTCTGGGGATGCTTGCTGTCTGGGTGATGCTTGCTGTCTGGGGGATGCTTGCTGTCTGGGGGATGCTTGCTGTCTGGGGGATGCTTGCTGTCTGGGTGATGCCTGCTGTCTGGGTGATGCTTGCTGTCTGGGGGATGCTTGCTGTCTGGGTGATGCTTGCTGTCTGGGGGAAGTTCAAAAACGATCTCATAAAATTTATAGTCTACGGCTAAAACGCTGAGCGATAAACAGTGTTTCAGCTTTAAACAGCTTTCAACTGACGTTATAATAATTGGCCATGTGAGATGAGAAATCCTTGTGTACGTGTTGTGTTTATATTCTGTGCTTGATTTGAATTTAAACACAAATCTGGAAAGAAACATCACGCCTACTTGTGCTTCTCATTCTTTCTTATATCTTTTTAAACTGCACTTTTCAATGTCTTTTCTGTTGATCTAAAATGCTTGATTGATATTTATGGACAATATAATTTTAACAGTCCAATGAGCATAGGGGTTTTCCAAATGTTAAATAAGTCTAACGGGATGGAAGTTTTGACAAAGTAAATGGTGTTTGAGTTGGATAAAGTCTACCCGGTGAGTCGGATAGAGTTAAAATAAAGTCGGATACAGTTTTGAGTCCTAACTGTTTTGAAGTTTCTTTACGAAATTTCTCTCTACGAAGTCTAGAAGTTAACGGGTCGAATTATGCTACTCCTAAACTAGACTAAACCTAAACTAAACTTAAACTAAACTAAATCAAACCTAAACTATACCTAAACGAAAATAAACCTAAACTAAACTAAATCAAACCTAAACCAAACCTAAACTATACCTAAACTAAACCAAACCTAAACTATACCTAAACGAAACCAAACCTAAACTAAACTAAACCAAACCTAAACTAAAATAAACCAAACCTAAACTAAACTAAACAAAATCTAACCTAACCTAAACTAAACTAAATCAAACCTTGACTATACCTAAACGAAAATAAACCTAAACAAAACTAAATCAAACCTAAACCAAACCTAAACCAAACCTAAACTATACCTAAACTAAACCAAACCTAAACTATACCTAAACGAAACCAAACCTAAACTAAACTAAACCAAACCTAAACTAAAATAAACCAAACCTAAACTAACCTAAACAAAATCTAACCTAACCTAAACTAAACTAAATCAAACCTTAACTATACCTAAACTAAAATAAACCTAAACCAAACTAAATCAAACCTAAACTATACCTTAACTAAACCAAACCTAAACCAAACCTAAACTATACCTAAACTAAACCAAACCCAAACTATACCTAAACGAAACCAAACCTAAACTAAACTAAACCAAACCTAAACTAAACTAAACAAAACCTAACCTAACCTAAATCAAACCTTAACTATACCTAAACTAAAATAAACCTAAACCAAACTAAATCAAACCTAAACCAAACCTAAACTAAACTAAACCTAACCTAAACTAAACCTAACCTAACCTAAACTAAAAGCACACAGAGTGTACATCCTGACGACAGCAAAGTCAGGACCGCTGCACACCCGGAGTGAGCTGTGTACGAGTGCGGGCCTGCGTGCTCAGAAGCCAACGGATTGGGCAGAATCGCCTCAATATAGATTTTTTTCAGTATTTTCCCAGCAAACCATCTCACATCGAATACGGAACAAACTCGCCAGAGTTGCGGCAAAATCACTGGTACAAAAAAGTTAGTCAGAGACCCGAGCTGGAGGCACGCAGATAGCTGGCTTCAACGCCCACCTCATGCAAGACGAAGAAGTTAAAAGACAGACAAGCACACGGTGATATGGGTGATAACAGACACACACACAGACAGACACACAGACGAACAATACGTGACAAAGCCAAGCGCCAGTGTGCCGCTATCTGTGAAGACGCAGGGTATTTATAGAAATGCGCAAGTGCGCCCACAGAGCCAGCAGACGCCATTGGCAAGTTTACATTTAGATAATAAAACCTGTTATTTGTACAAATTTTTAACAGTCCAATACGTGCGGAATTTCGGGCAGAGGCAGTCCAAAACACTCCAACAGAACTTAACTTGTAAATTTTAAAAAGTAATGAAATCTTTTTTTAAGAAATCCCCAAAATCAAAGGAATCTCTACTAGGAAATTCCCAAAATCAAAGGAATCTCACTGGGAAATCCCTAACACTAAAAGAAACTCCACTTGGAAACCCCCAACATCTCAAAAAAGCTCTCCTGGGAAATCCCCAACATCTCAGAAATCTCCACTGGGAAATCCCTAGCATCGGAGGAATCTCCCCTGGGAAATCCCTAGTATCGAAGGAATCTCCCCTGGGAAATCCCTAGTATCGAAGGAATCTCCCCTGGGAAATCCCTAGTATCGAAGGAAATCTCCCCTGGGAAATCCCTAGTATCGAAGTAATCCCCCTGGGAAATCCCTAGTATCGAAGGAATATCCCCTGGGAAATCCCTAGTATCGTAGGAATCTCCCCTAGGAAATCCCTAGTATCGAAGGAATCTCCCCTAGAAAATCCCTAGTATCGAAGGAATCTCCCCTGGGAAATCCCTAGTATCGAAGGAATCTCCCCTGGGAAATCCCTAGTATCGAAGGAAATCTCCCCTGGGAAATCCCTAGTATCGAAGGAATCCCCCCTGGGAAATCCCTAGTATCGAAGGAATATCCCCTGGGAAATCCCTAGTATCGAAGGAATCTCCCCTAGGAAATCCCTAGTATCGAAGGAAATCTCCCCTAGGAAATCCCTAGTATCGAAGGAATCTCCCCTAGGAAATCCCTAGTATCGAAGGAAATCTCCCCTGCGAAATCCCTAAAATAACACGGGGATTACCATGGAAAAATGGCCAAAAGCGCCGGAATCAATCAATCCTATTAAACGAATCCCGCACATGCCCCCTCAACAAACCTCATCCGAGTCGGCAGGCAGGCCGTCCCAGTCCAGGCAGTCCCAGTCCAGCCGGGGGTCGGGCACAGGCGCGTACATCTCGCGCCAGAATCGCAGACCAGACGGAGCCGTGGCTGGCCGCAGGAGCTGCAGCTGCTGGCTGAATCGGGGATTCGAGACGCCACGAAGCCGCAGGAGGTGCCAGGGGCAGAGCGACTGCTCGGACAGGCCGCGGGCGGCTCGCTCGGCGGCGGTGTTGGCGGCCAGGGCGGGGAACAGGCCGGAGTGGCAGTGGACGGCCAGACGCCGCAGCAGCAGGTCGGTGAACTCGAACTCCTGCGGGAACTGCGCCAGCAGCTGGTGCGCGCAGTCCAGGAACTGCAGGAAGATCGGCGACCTCTCGCTGCTGCTGCTGCTGCTGTTTGCAGCCGAGGAGCCACCGACTCCGCCGCCGCCGCTGCCGAAGCCAGTCTTTGAGTTGACGCAGCCGGCGGAGTTGCCGCACCTGTCGGCGAACTTGTGGCCGAAGTCCAGCCATTCGCGGGTGAGCAGCAGCCGGAAGCCGGCCAGTGTGCGGTAGTGCGGGTCGCACAGCAGCAGGCTCAGGCAGGTGAGCTGCGGAGTCCGGTCCCAGCCGTCTGAGCAGTGCACCAGCACTGAGCGGCCCTCGCCAGTGAGCACCTGCGCGATTCTGTCAGCGCCGCTGAGCAGGCTGGAGACCAGCTGCAGCCAGCCGGTGCTCTCCAGCTCAGCCGGGCTCAAGGAGACTCGGCCGCCGACTGGCACCAGGCCGGAGCCGGGGCAGGCGGGCGTGGCGGGCTGTGGTGGGGCAGCGGCGCTGAGCAGGACTCGCATGGCGGCGAAGCTGTTGCGCACAGCGTGCAGGTTGGGCAGGCCGAGGTACTCGATCTCCGTGCCGCTGTAGTACTCCGGCCTCTCGTAGCCTCCGCCCATGGTGCCGTTGCCCAGCGCTGCCGAGTAGGGCCGGGCGTCCGCCACCAGCACCTGCGGCCGGCACCGGGGCGCTCTCAGTGCCCACTTCATCTCAGTGCCCACTTCATCTCAGTGCCCATCTCATCTCAGTGCACCTCTTCATCTCAGTGCCCATCTCATCTCAGTGCCCACTTCATCTCAGTGCTTATCTCAGTGCCCATCTCAATGCTTATCTCAGTGCTTATCTCAGTGCCCATCTCAATGCTTATCTCAGTGCTTATCTCAGTGCTTATCTCAGTGCCCATCTCAATGCTTATCTCCGTGCCCATCTCAATGCTTATCTCCGTGCTTTTCTCAGTACCCATCCCAATGCCCATCTCAATGCTTATCTCAGTGCCCATCTCAGTGCTTATCTCAGTACCCATCTCAATGCTTATCTCAGTACCCATCTCAGTGCTTATCTCAGTGCTTATCTCAGTGCTTATATCAGTGCTTATCTCAGTGCCCATCTCAGTGCTTATCTCAGTACCCATCTCAGTGCTTATCTCAGTACCCATCTCAGTGCTTATCTCAGTACCCATCTCAGTGCTTATCTCAGTACCCATCTCAGTGCTTATCTCAATGCTTATCTCAGTGCCCATCTCAGTGCTTATCTCAGTACCCATCTCAATGCTTATCTCAGTACCCATCTCAGTGCTTATCTCAGTGCTTATATCAGTGCTTATCTCAGTGCCCATCTCAATGCTTATCTCAGTGCTTATCTCAGTACCCATCTCAGTGCTTATCTCAGTGCTCATCTCAGTGCTTATCTCAGTGCTCATCTCAGTGCTTATCTCAGTACCCATCTCAGTGCTTATCTCAGTGCCCATCTCAGTGCTTATCTCAGTACCCATCTCAGTGCTTATCTCAGTACCCATCTCAGTGCTTATCTGAGTACCCATCTCAGTGCTTATCTCGGTACCCTTCTCAGTGCTTATCTCAGTACCATTCTCAGTGCTTATCTCAGTACCCATCTCAGTGCTTATCTCAGTGCTTATCTCAGTACCCATCTCAGTGCTTATCTCAGTGCTTATCTCAGTGCCCATCTCAATGCTTATCTCAGTACCCATCTCAGTGCTTATCTCAGTGCCCATCTCAGTGCTTATCTCAGTGCTTATCTCAGTGCTCATCTCAGTGCTTATCTCAGTGCCCATCTCAGTGCTTATCTCAGTGCCCATCTCAGTGCTTATCTCAGTACCCATCTCAATGCTTATCTCAGTGCTTATCTCAGTGCTTATCTCAGTACCCATCTCAGTGCTTATCTCAGTGCTTATATCAGTGCTTATCTCAGTGCTCATCTCAGTGCTTATCTCAGTACCCATCTCAGTGCTTATCTGAGTACCCATCTCAGTGCTTATCTCGGTACCCTTCTCAGTGCTTATCTCAGTGCTTATCTCAGTACCCATCTCAGTGCTTATCTCAGTACCCATCTCAGTGCTTATCTCAGTACCCATCTCAGTGCTTATCTCAGTACCCATCTCAGTGCTTATCTCGGTACCCATCTCAGTGCTTTTCTCAGTACCCATCTCAGTGCTTATCTCAGTGCCCATCTCAATGCTTATCTCAGTACCCATCTCAGTGCTTATCTCAGTGCCCATCTCAGTGCTTATCTCAGTGCTTATCTCAGTGCCCATCTCAGTGCTTATCTCAGTGCCCATCTCAGTGCTTATCTCAGTACCCATCTCAATGCTTATCTCAGTGCTTATCTCAGTGCTTATCTCAGTACCCATCTCAGTGCTTATCTCAGTGCTTATCTCAGTGCCTATCTTAGTGCTTATCTCAGTGCTTATCTCAGTACCCATCTCAGTGCTTATCTCGGTACCCATCTCAGTGCTTATCTCAGTGCCCATCTCAATGCTTATCTCAGTACCCATCTCAGTGCTTATCTCAGTGCTTATCTCAGTGCCCATCTCAGTGCTTATCTCAGTGCTTATCTCAGTGCCCATCTCAGTGCTTATCTCAGTGCCCATCTCAGTGCTTATCTCAGTGCCTATCTTAGTGCTTATCTCAGTGCTTATCTCAGTACCCATCTCAGTGCTTATCTCAGTGCCCATCTCAGTGCTTATCTCAGTGCCCATCTCAGTGCTTATCTCAGTACCCATCTCAGTACCCATCTCAGTACCCATCTCAGTGCTTATCTCAGTGCCACCAGCCTCACCTTGCTCTCCGGCCTGGGCGTCAGCAATCTCACGAGTTTCTCGTCAGCCTCGCAGCGCCAGCCAAGCAGGCCGGCGAGCCCGACCAGCGGCTGTGCAGACCTCGCCAGCACGGCGCCGGTGGTGGAGCAGCGCCAGACCACGCTGGGGAAGCGGCCGTTGGCACGGTACTTGGCGGACAGCGCGAGCTCAGCGTCGGACAGGCCGGCGGGCAGGATGTGCAGCCTGGGGTAGCTCGGACACAGGCCGGCAGGCGACTCCGCCTGGCGCCACTGGCCGGGTTCGGAGCTGCCAGGGCTGATCAGGCCGAGGCGAACTTGCTCAGCCTGCGAGCCCGGCGGGACAGTTGAAGGTCATGTTATTGTCTCTTTTTGAGCTTTGGAGTGCGTGGCCTCCTCGCTTCTCTCTACCTCAGATAAATATTCGCGGGTCCACCCAAAAATAAGAGAAACGTACTCATTGGATGACGAGGCATTTAACCTTACTAGTACAGTTATAGTTACTCCTGCTGTTTACCCAAAATTACGAATTTTGGTCAGTTGCACGGTCGATGTAAATCAGGGGGTTGCGCATGTATGTGCACCCATGCACACGCTCACTCAGGGTGTACAGCAGCTCTATATAGCTGTGTTCGGAGTCGGCCCTCACAAGGTTTAAATCGCATGACAACCTCCTCAAACCAAGAGATTGCGTGGTGCTTCCCCTCTCTGCCTCCGGCCCCAAGCCAGCCGCAGTCAGTCGGCACCAACCAGGAACTCCTCCCTGCTCAGCTCGGCAGCGTACAAGTCGAACCGGCGATCATCGGCCTGACAGCGGAGCGCGGCGCCAACGCCGGCCCTGTCCGAGCTGCAGGCCAGCGGGCCGGCCGGGTCCAGCCGCTCAGCCCAGATGGCCGCGTCGCCAGGCCGGGGGAAGCCGAGGCGGAGCGGGACGCGGCCGGTCCGGCTGGCCAGCAGGAGGCGGTGAAGTGAAACGAAGGCGCCGTTAGCAAGAGGATAGGAGAAATCAGCCGACACGCGCGTGATGCGTGAACAAGCATCCAGCCTTGGCAGCAACTCCCCAGATGCACAAGATCTGCATGCCTAAAAATAGTCCTGATGATCGGCGAGCAAGAAGCCCAGCCATGCGACCCTCGCGTGATGCATGCACAACCTCTGACCGACACTGCCTATTGGGCCTCGAAATCCCACTCTTTCCCCCTACTGCTCCTATTCCTCGTTGCTCGCGTACAGTGTGCTAGCTTATAAAATATACTGATTGAAGAGGAAAGATCCTCGCCTGAAGTTTGAGAATGTGACTCTAGAGATCACACAGAGAAAGTTACCATCGAGTCCATTGTTCGTTGTCTTCCTGAACTGTTGGCAGAAGGAAACGATAATATGGGAAAAACCCATATAAATTTTTCGTTTCAATTGGTTCCACTGACCGCGTGAGTCACCGCTAGACAGAAGTCTCAGACACCATGCAGTTATCGCTCTGCTGCATGTCTTCCACAGCCATCCGAGTAAATCGAGAACTGAGACTTTCCTGCCTTCAGTAAAGGAAAACTTCGAACTAAACAAGACCAATGGACGAAGATCAAGAAGCGACGCAGTTTACCCTTCCAAGAAGAAACTTTCGTTGAGAGATCTACACAATCAATTTGGTCAAGACGGTATTTTTCGACGTCCTATTTAACTGCAATGTACCTTCAGCCAGCATCCCGATCTGACTGTCTACCAGACGCTGTTTCAATTTGTCGAGTCTCCGTGTCCAGTCCTATTTGCGTCACTGTTTAGGGCATCGAAAAGCCCATTCAATTTGTCGAGTTTCCGAGTTCACGTCAATCCCCCTCTCAGATCTGATTAAATAGTCAAGAGGATATGCTGGTACAATTCATCCACTGTTGTCACAAGTTCACTTTGCCCCTTGACCAAGTTTCGTGTTTCAACAACATCAACTCAACTGCAAGTTACCAAGTGGGACTGCGTATCGCAAGCAAATGCACAACTGTACGCCATGTCATCATTGCTCCAAGCTTATTTTCAACAGAGCTCGGAGGGCCTCGCTTCCCTGAAAAAAGAGCGACTGAAGTGAAACGAAGGCGCCGTTAGCAAGAGGATAGGAGAAATCAGCCGACACGCGCGTGATGCGTGAACAAGCATCCAGCCTTGGCAGCAACTCCCCAGATGCACAAGATCTGCATGCCTAAAAATAGTCCTGATGATCGGCGAGCAAGAAGCCCAGCCATGCGACCCTCGCGTGATGCATGCACAACCTCTGACCGACACTGCCTATTGGGCCTCGAAATCCCACTCTTTCCCCCTACTGCTCCTATTCCTCGTTGCTCGCGTACAGTGTGCTAGCTTATAAAATATACTGATTGAAGAGGAAAGATCCTCGCCTGAAGTTTGAGAATGTGACTCTAGAGATCACACAGAGAAAGTTACCATTCAGGTCCATTGTTCGTTGTCTTCCTGAACTGTTGGCAGAAGGAAACGATAATATGGGAAAAACCCGTATAAATTGTCGTTTCAGCGGGAGGCCTCGCGACGGCCGGGCTTTGCGGCGTCGGCTGCGGGGGGCGGAGATGTTGGATTTAATTTTGGATGTCGGATCAGCAATTTCGGATTTTGGATGTCGGATTTTGGATGCCGGATTGGGATGTCGGATTTTGGATGTCGGATTTTGGATGTCGGATTGGGATGTCTGATGTGTGATGTCGGATTGGGATTTCGGATTTGGGATTTCGGATTGGGATGTCGGATCGGGATGTCGGATTTTGGGATGTCGGATTGGGATGTCGAATTGGGATATCGGATCAGCAATGTCGGATTTCGAATTTCGGATTTTGGATGTCGGATTGGGATGTCGGATTTTGGATGTCGGATTGGGATGTCGGATTTTGGATGTCGGATTTGGATGTCTGATGTGTGATGTCGGATTGGGATTTCGGATTTGGGATTTCGGATTGGGATGTCGAATTTTGGTATGTCGGATTGGGATGTCGGATTGGAAATGTCGGATTTGGTATGTCAGATTTGGGATGTCGGATGTGTGATGTCGAGTTCGTAATTTAAAAGTACCATCATGTTATCATAAAACTCAATCTTGGAAATAAAATTTCCCAAACCCCTGTTCAGAATCAGGGCTGTCAATCAACTGTCCCAAATCCCAACTTAGAATCTGAGTGAATCTGACATGTAGAATTTCTCAAATCCGAACTAGAATCTGGGATGTCGAGTATCTCAAATCCCTACTCAGAGTCTGGAATTCGAACCCGCAACCAACCTCTCGAGTCGGCAAGTTCGTCATCGGGCTGAGCCTCGGTCGGAGCGGCGGAGTCGGCAGGCTCGGCGGCTCCGCCATTCAGCAGGTAGGCGGTGGGGGCGTCGGCGATGACGGCAGGCCGCTCCAGGATGCCGGCGGGCAGGCAGGCGGAGAGGCGGCCGCAGGCGCCGATCAGCAGCAGTCGGTAGTTGGTGAGCGCCACGGCGCCGCCATCAGAGGAGGCGCCAACATGCAGCAGGCGCTCGCCGGGCAGCAGGCGGTCGGGCGGTGGTGCCAGACGGCGCAGCCGGGGCTCATCGGAGTCGAAGACAGCCGAGTCGGCAGCGTCGATGTTGTCTGTGTCTGGCAACGGGTTGGCGCACCTGCGGCATGGTGGAACCAGCGGCGGTGACTGCTGCTGCTGCTGCTGTGGCTGCTTCATGAAGAGGAATGCTTCTGCTTCTGATTCTGATTGGCTGTGGTGAGCTGCAGCCCCATCACAAACAATGGCTGCAGCCCCATCACAAACAATGGCTGCAGCCCCATCACAAACAATGGCTGCAGCCCCATCACAAACAATGGCTGTAATCCGCATGCCCACAGTGTCATGGCTAAAGAAATGACCAAGCAGCCCCATATTGCTACAAGACTATTGGATGACTAATGGATTCATTAGGCATGAGGCCTAATGAATAGTAAAGTAAAAAATAACAAAATATACAAATATTATCAGGTTCCACCACTATCCTGAAGACAGTTCCATCCAATAGACAATTACAAATTTTATCAGGTTCCACCACTATCCTGAAGGTAGTTCCATCCAATAGACAATTACAAATATTATCAGGTTCCACCACTATCCTGAAGGTAGTTCCATCCAATAGACAATTACAAATATTATCAGGTTCCACCACTATCCTGAAGGTAGTTCCATCCAATAGACAATTACAAATATTATCAGGTTCCACCACTATCCTGAAGATAGTTCCATCCAATAGACAATTACAAATATTATCAGGTTCCACCACTATCCTGAAGGTAGTTCCATCCAATAGACAATTACAAATATTATCAGGTTCCACCACTATCCTGAAGATAGTTCCATCCAATAGACAATTTGTACAAATATTATCAGGTTTTACCACTATCCTGAAGATAGTTCCATCCAATAGACAATTACAAATATTATCAGGTTCCACCACTATCCTGAAGGTAGTTCCATCCAATAGACAATTACAAATATTATCAGGTTCCACCACTATCCTGAAGATAGTTCCATCCAATAGACAATTTGTACAAATATTATCAGGTTTTACCACTATCCTGAAGATAGTTCCATCCAATAGACAATTTGTACAAATATTATCAGGTTTTACCACTGTCCTGAAGACAGTTCTATCCAATAGACAATTTGTACAAATATTATCAGGTTTTACCACTATCCTGAAGACAGTTCTATCCAATAGACAATTTGTACAAATATAATCAGGTTCCACCACTATCCTGAAGACAGTTCCATCCAATAGACAATTACAAATATTATCAGGTTCCACCACTATCCTGAAGACAGTTCCATCAAATAGACAAGTTTTATTCATCATTGAAATTATAAAATTAGTAACCATTAAGTATGCACTTTGTGAGTCATTAGGCTTAAAAACTTTATGTAAACAAAATTCTTTGCCTTAGAATACTCTTCTTTCAGTAGTTTGTCTGAAGTGTCACATAAAATATTAAAGAAAAAGTTTAAGTTGAGCACAAGAAGGCAAAAATAAAGTAAAGTTGTTTATTGGTCTAGCTAGGGGCAAGGGCATCACCCTTTCTCTCTTTTTGCTTTGCTTGCTATGCTTACGAGCTATGTCAAAGATTTGTGTTTTAAAGTTATCATGTAATCTTCAGCTCAGTGTTAATTTTTTGTTAAAATTTCAAATCTAAGATAGTCTAGAAATCAGACTTATAAGATGCTAATTTAATGGGCTTGCTTATAGAAAGCCAAAGGTTAGACTCGTTATAGCTTTAAAGACAGGATACCACTATTATAATTTTAGGTATATCATACTACACTATATACATATATAACCTCCCTGATTTATACTGGCCATGCAACTTAAAACTTTAAAAGATTAAAAATGTGACCTACCTATGATAGAAACCTAAGCAAAATTAATATAATTCTAGGTCACACATGCACAACTTTGGTAATCACCCGGCCATTTCTATTGGCAACACACACATGTAAGTTGCTATTGGCTGAGAGCAGTCATGTGACTACTATTCCATCCAATAGCGATTTACATGTGTGTGTTGCCAATAGAAACGGCCGGGTGAATCCCAAGGTTGCGCCCAAGCATGTTCTAGGTAAATGGTAGGATAAGATATCCTTTGAATCTTATGGCTAAAAATATGAGTGTCCCAAAAAGTTGTTTTTGAGGAACAAAAATGGGTAGCTCTATGTATTAAAGAGAGAAAACATTACTTAACATCATTAAATTCTTTATAACTTATAACTTATGACTTATGTCTAATTTTAAAAAGTTTGGAGTTGTTACACTTAGAACATATAAAGCTATAAAGTGATATTATTGAAACTCAAGATTTCTAAAAAATCTCACTGGACCCTCTACTTAGTAGGCCTGATTAGTTATAGTCAAATCAAGGTATTGCTAAGCAATATTTGAATCAATTTATCTTGATAGAATTTTAACTTTAGAAAATAAACTAATGATTATTAGATGCCAAACAATTGCATAAAGCTTTGCTAAAAATATGGTTAAAGCAGGTCAATTTTCTTAAAAGTTATGGATAATCATTTTGAATGTCTGTCTGAATATCTGTCGAGAAACCCTTACATAGTTCACTTAACTGTAACATATGTACTTGCAATTGGCATTTGATTTGTACAATGGATGCAAATAGAATCTTTGTGTAATATACTTTGAGATCCCTATTGCAGTGAACAAAGGTGTCCTGCATGCATGACACCCTGCATGGATGGTGTGCATAGTGGATCTTGCATGCATGACACCCATGCATGGATGGTGTCCTGCATGCATATGAAAATTTTGGAAATCTATTGGCATGCTTGCACACCAATAGATTTTTTGTAAGCACACTTATATATATGAAATGGAGCTGCGTGCATTGTAGTGTTGGCGAATGATATATGCACTGTGCAATGTGTGGCTATGCGCCTCTGATAAAATTTAGTTTGCACAGCTGTGTACCAAACAACAAACAGGGCATCCATACATTTTTTAGATTTGCTGCAATAGGGTTTGAGATGCATATTGGAGAATTTTCTTCAGTGTACATAGAAATTTGTATGTTTTTTAAATCATGGCATAGTTCTAGTTTACTTTATTATATTCCAACCCCCCACCCTTGAATAGATTAGGGCAAAATAATTTAACACAATAAACTAGAAATATGCTTAAATCACCTTTAAAATGTATTAATAATCATCGACAGTGAAGTGAATGCTCCATACATTACATATATTTGGCACCAAAGTAGGCCTAACCTGTCACCAAAATGGGTGTCACTAAACTATGACCAAAGTAAATGTAAATTGTTTTACACATAAAAATAGCTTAATGCTACTGGCATTATTTACAGCTATTGCCATAATAGTGCATAGCCTAGCCTTACATTAGATTGGCACACACCACAATCCTAAATCTAATAATCTATCTAAATCTAAATCCTTCTAAAATTGAAATAAGAGGTACTAATGTCAATGATGTCAATGACAATACCAGTGGCTAGCAGTGACTCAGCAAATACTGTAAGCAAAAAATTATACAAGGAAAGATATTATGAAAAGAAATTTAGAACCTTTGAGGCAACTAGCTATATTAGCCGTTGCCCATTAGGCCTAAAGTATTATATAGGCCTATTACTTACACAAGGTTATTGTTTTCGCTCGCACGATGGCCTTTTCCAGGAAAAGGATTCTTAGCTGTGTTGTTTATAATAACAAATAATATTAATTTGATAATAAATTTTTATTGAACAAATTAAACAAGTTTGGTATTTAAAGTTTTTTTCGAAACGAAATATATCATTGACCTTTTTTGGTAAAATGTTTATGTGTATGCTCTGTCTTGACTACAGCCGCTTTTAAATTTCTTTCGAGAGTGTGTTTTGTGAATATTGGAAAAAATCGTTTTCTTTGATCGTAGTATATTTGCAATTTATATCAAAAGACAAGCAATCTGACTGATGAAAGCATCAGTTTGAGAACTATATAATGACCGGAAAGTCTAAATTTGGGGTACGTGTCTTTTCTGCTTTTTAGTGTTGTTGCTTAGATTTAGCATTTTTCAAAAGATGCATTGAGGTTGAGCTAGTGTAATCAATAATTAATAATACTGGGGATTTTGTGATTGTGATTAATAAATGAGTCAGAAAATATTTCTCAAAAGCTGGAAAATTTGGAAATTTTACTCTTACTCATATTTTTACTTTACTTTTTATAAATTTTTTCGCTTCATTCTTGGCTGTATTAGATATCTAGGCGCCCACCTGCTGGGAGCAACAAGGTGCAGGACAGCGGCGCGGACCTTCGTTCTAACGAGCACGGCCAGGTAGAGGACATTCCTATGGAGTCTGGTGTCAGGGGCAGACAGGCAGATGCCGATCCCGAGTTAGAATGGATCCGGAGGAACTTTAAGAAGCGATCCTGCGTCAAGTTCGTCTACGGACCGGATGACGACTCAAGGTTGGTCTTTTTATTTAGTAACGCTATTAGCATTCTCTGATGCCAACTGAAATCGTTATAAACAAAACATGCTCCCCATCAGCGATGACGCGGTCTGCGCCTGTGGCTACCCGGCTGGCGGCGACCATGTCAGGTCAGGCGGAGTTGGCGAGAAGTGGCGCGAGGACACCTGCACCGCGGACAGCGGCCCCACCAACGCTTGCGGAGAGATGCTGCTCCCTGGCGGCAAGATTTCTAAGGTGAGGCGAGGAGGAAGCTTGGCTGGCTTCATGAAATTCTGTGCTATTGCGAGTGCATTGCAACCATATCATTTCTCACTGTTGCCCCCAGTACGTCCGTATGGACGCCGCGACCGATCCAGAGACGGTGAAGTCACTTCTGATGGAGATTTGGGGACTCCAGCCTCCCAACATGATTATCTCAGTCACTGGCGGCGCCAAGAAGCTCAAGCTGAACAAACGGCTGAAGAAGGCCTTCAAAAAAGGCCTGATGGACGCCGCCAAGACTACGGGAGCCTGGATTATCACCGGCGGCACCTCCGAGGGCGTCATGAAGCTGGCGGGCAAGGCGGTCAAGGACTACGGATCCGGGGTCGGGCGGCCAGTGGTCTGCCTGGGCATCGCGCCCTGGGGCACCGTGGCTGACAGGTGAGATGAGATGGGGGCACGCTGGTTCAAGAGAAATGAAAGGATGATGATAGGATGATGCTATGATAGGATGATGCTATGATAGGATGATGATGGGTCATGCATGCTAGTCATGGCTATGATGAGGGGGTCATGCCTGCTGGTCACAGCAATGATTGGATGGTCATACATGCTGGTCATGGCAATGATGAGATGGTCATGCCTGCTGGTCACAGCAATGATTGGATGGTCATACATGCTGGTCATGGCAATGATGAGATGGTCATGCATGCTGGTCATGGCTATGATGAGATGGTCAGGCATGCTAGTCATGGCTATGATGAGGGGGTCATGCCTGCTGGTCACAGCAATGATTGGAATGTCATACATGCTGGTCATAGCAATGATGAGATGGTCATGCATGCTGGTCATGGCAATGATGAGATGGTCATGCATGCTAGTCATGGCTATGATGAGGGGGTCATGCCTGCTGGTCGCAGCAATGATTGGACGGTCATATATGCTGGTCATAGCAATGATGAGATGGTCATGCATGCTGGTCATGGCAATGATGAGGGGGTCATGCCTGCTGGTCACAGCAATGATTGGATGGTCATACATGCTAGTCATGGCAATGATGAGGGGGTCATGCCTGCTGGTCACAGCAATGATTGAATGGTCATACATGCTTGTCATGGTAATGATGAGATGGTCATACATGCTGGTCAGACATTGCAGCCGCTACCCAGAATCCCCAACAAGCACCGCCTCATCCTCAACCAACTCCGCAGAGATCAGCTGCTGTGCGACAGCCACGGCGGGCAGCCGGTGGCCTACAGGCACAGCTACCGCCTGCTGCCGCACACCTGCAATCTGGACGTGAACCACACCCACTTCCTGCTGGTTGACAACGGCACCCAGCTTCGGTTCGGCGCCGAGATCCCCGCCCGAGCTCGAATCGAGCACGCTTTGGCTGACTCGGCCAAAGACACCGGCCAGGTGCCCACCGTCTGCCTGGTGGTGCAGGGCGGCCCCGGCACGGTGCAGACGGTGAAGTGCGCCGTGGAGCAGGGCACCCCAGTACTGCTGGTCCACGGCAGCCAGGGAGCCGCCGACATCCTGGCCTACGCCTACGCGCACAGCCGGCCGAGCAAGGCGGTGGTGGAGGACTCCGATGGCAACGAGGTAGTGCGGTGAGTGCACACTGCCTGACAATGGGAAAGTCAGAGCCGCTGCTTATGTACCTGTATACGGGTGCATCTGCAAGGGTGCCCTCTCCTGCAAGCTGACAATGCTAATTCTCACGAGACTCAAATCACGGACTCAGTGCTTGTCATTTCGGCACCTCTGAGATGCTCAGCAAGGCTTGCATGGATTGTTGGGAGAATGGGGACTGCAAAAGTGCTGCGTGGCCGCCATCGATGAGGCCAGTAAATCATCATGGTGCCATCGTGGGGCGCCATTCTGGGGGCGCCATTCTGGGGGCGCCATTCTAGGGAGGCGCCATTCTAGGGAGGAGCCATTCTGGGGTTGGGCACCATTCTGGGGTTGGGCATCATTCTGGGGGTGCCATTCTGTGGGGCGCCATTCTGGGGGGCGCCATTCTGAGGGGGCGCCATTCTGGGGGCGCCATTCTGGGGAGGTGCCATTCTAGGGAGGAGCCATTCTGGGGTTGGGCACCATTCTGGGGAGGCACCATTCTGGGGAGGCGCCATTCTGTGGGGCGCCATTCTGAGGGGCGCCATTCTGGGGAGGCACCATTCTGGGGAGGCGCCATTCTGAGGGGCGCCATTCTGGGGAGGCGCCATTCTGGGGAGGCGCCATTCTGGGGAGGCGCCATTCTGGGGAGGCACCATTCTGGGGAGGCGCCATTCTGGGGAGGCGCCATTCTGGGGAGGCGCCATTCTGGGGAGGCGCCATTCTGGGGAGGCGCCATTCTGGGGAGGCGCCATTCTGGGGGTGCCATCGTGGGGGCGCCATTGTGGAGGGCAGCCATCCTAGGGGCAGTACCATCCAGGAGCACCATTGTCAGGCCGCCAGCATCAAGGGGCGCCTCAGCTGCTGTGAAGGGGGCACCAGATTTTGGCTACGTCCCAAATGATTCGGTAAACTCGTGAAACCACGTTGCTCCATGATCTAATAATTTTTTAAAAGTATCCAAATGAAATCCTATACAATACTTTCTCATCTCAGCCCTTGCATTCCTCTACGCTCGAATTCAAATCCATTGGCAATTTTGTTTTAATCCGCAGCGTGGAGCGGCAGCTCACCGAGGACCAGGTGCGCCAGCTGACCAGCCGACTCCGCGGCGAGTTCGGCGACAAGCGCGTGCCGGAGCTCATGGACTGGATTGAGACCATTCTCAAGTACGACCACCTGGTCAGCGTGTACGAGCTGGAGAGCGACGATTTCTCGTGCAACTTGGATGTGGCCATCCTGCAGGCCATTATGAAAGGTGAACTGCGCTTATTTGCAAGCTTTTTGAGTTCTCGTGCACTCGAGAGAATTGGACACCCTGATTCTGTCACTTGGCAGTAGAGAAACTAAGCTAATGTACTTTTCTTTGGCCCTAGAATAATTAGTTGGATGTACTTTTCTTTGGCCCTAGAATAATTAGTTGGATGTGCATTTCTTTGGCCCTAGAATAATTAGTTGGATGTACATTGCTTTGGCCCTAGAATAATTAGTTGGATGTGCATTTCTTTGGCCCTAGAATAATTAGTTGGATGTGCATTTCTTTGGCCTTAGAATAATTAGTTGGATATACATTGCTTTGGCCCTAGAAAAATGAGTTAGATGTACATTGCTTTGGCCCTATAATAATAATTACGAGATTACATAGGATTCGTAGTTAAATGTACAT
>NIVC01001810.1:35000-107500 GCA_002269645.1 Macrostomum lignano | reverse complement strand
GCACTTGGATCTCCCCCATCCTGCTGGCCGCCTACATCATCCTGGCCAACGTGCTCATGCTCAACCTGCTGATCGCCACCTTCGCGCACACCTTCAACACGCTGAAGGGCCACACAAACGATACCTGGCGGTTCATGCGGATCAGCCTGGTGCGGGAGTACTCGGAGAAGCCCTGCCTGCCGCCGCCCCTCATCATCTTCTCCCACGCCTACCAGCTCATCCGCCTGCTGTGCAAGCGCTGCTGGCGCTGCTCCAATCACCGCTGCGGCTGCGGCTACAACACCAGGAGCCCGCTGCGTGAGTCCCCAAGCCTCGCTCTGAAGGTCCCGGGTTCGATTCCGCTTAGCTGCCACAATCTTTATTGGGGAATTAACAGAAAAAAAGGCGTAAGACGTCAAAGTTATGGAATTGATAAATTTAGTGAAATAAATTAATTTCTTAGCTTTGGCATTCGTGGTCCTTGGTCAGATGTTCCGACAGTTTCTTCAGCCGAGTAACTACTAATAATCCCATCCATAAGCAATTTTCAATTCATTATTCTGTTTTCGATACATATCGGCTTGTCTTTTTATTTTCTGTTCTTGAAAATACCTCTTGAAGTTTTTTTAATTGCGAGAATCTCTACAATCTACTTAGTAGTATGATTAGCATCAACAAACAATCGTGTAAAGTATAATTTCGATACATATCGGCCAATAAAACATTGCAGAGCACCGATTCTCCGAGTCAGTCGAACGGCAGCTGAAGAATTGGGAGTGCCTGCATATCCTGGAGATTACGCGCAGGATGAAGAAGGCCAATAGCGATGCCGATAAAAACATCCTGAGGAAGTGCAATGACCAGTGAGTTGCTGGCGGGTGGCAGTGCTCATGCATCTGAGCACTTGCTCATCATGATTGCTTATTTAACTGAGGTCCATCGGGTATCTCAAAGCTATAGGATTCACAAAATAGGTCATCGATGAATTAGAAGCCATTTTTCTGAGCCAAGAGGTTAAGAGGTGAAATCAATTTGAGGTTAACGGTGACACCTCGAGGTCAATGCACGTCATCGATGACTTACTGAGGTCAATAGAGATCATCGGTGACTCATTGAGGTCAATAAAGGTCATCGGTGACTCATTAAGGTCAATAGGGATCATCGGTGACTCATTGAGGTCAATGAAGGTCATCGGTGACTCATTGAGGTCAATGAAGGTCATCGGCGACCCATTGAGGTCAATGAAGGTCATCGACGACCAATTGAGGTCAATAGAGATTATCGGTGACTCATTGAGGTGAATGAGTATCGAATGAGTATGAGTATAGATTATCGGGGCCTTACATGCATGACGTCAGTTGAGGTCAACAGTAATTCGAACAACCCCAGGGCAGCTGCAGCCATCTCCATCACCGCCCCCGCAGGCTGTCCAACCTTTCCAAGAAAGTGGACCAGCTGCCAGCCGCTGCCTCGGCCGGCTCCCAGGCCGCGCTGCCGCCGCCGCCGCTGCCGCCGCCCCAGCAGCAGCAGCCGCACATGGTTGTGGCCAAAATGTCACCGGAAGTTGCCGACCGAATCGCCAGACTGGAGAGCCAAGTGCGTCACCGGGTATTCGAATTACATCCCCAGATTCACTGTACTCTCAACCTTCAAATGCTTCACCACCTTCCTGCTCCAGTTCGAGAGTGTCACGAGCACCCTGAGTAGCCTTATGACCGCCGTCCAGTCGCTCAAGGCGGCCACCGAGAGCTCCGGAGGTGAGCTTGGAATGGCACTCACTCAGCTGAAATGGCACTCACTCAGTTGAAATGGCACTCACTCAGTTGAAATGGCACTCACTCAGTTGAAATGGCACTCACTCAGTTGAAATGGCACTCACTCAGTTGAAATGGCACTCACTCAGTTGAAATGGCACTCACTCAGTTGAAATGGCACTCACTCAGTTGAAATGGCACTCACTCAGATCAAATGGCACTCACTCAGCTGAAATGGCACTCACTCAGTTGAAATGGCACTCACTCGAATCAAATGGCACTCACTCAGTTGAAATGGCACTCACTCAGATCAAATGGCACTCACTCAGTTGAAATGGCACTCACTCAGATCAAATGGCACTCACTCAGATCAAATGGCACTCACTCAGTTGAAATGGCACTCACTCAGTCGAAATGGCACTCACTCAGTTGAAATGGCACTCACTCAGATCAAATGGCACTCACTCAGCTGAAATGGCACTCACTCAGTTGAAATGGCACTCACTCAGTTGAAATGGCACTCACTCAGATCAAATGGCACTCACTCAGCTGAAATGGCACTCACTCAGTTGAAATGGCACTCACTCAGCTGAAATGGCACTCACTCAGCTGAAATGGCACTCACTCAGCTGAAATGGCACTCACTCAGCTGAAATGGCACTTACTCAGTTGAAATGGCACTCACTCAGTTGAAATGGCACTCACTCAGCTCAAATGGCACTCACTGAGATCAAATGGCACTCACTCCTGTTTATCATCAACCAGGTTCACCCGGCCACCGAAGGCGCGGCCACAGCCGACCCAGAGAGGCGGACGCCGACGGCGACTCCATGGAGCCCTCATTCAGCCACGGTGCAGTAGGCAAGGGCGGGACTCCGAGCCAGACGCTGTCGCTCACGTCGCCGTACCCTGGTGCCGGCGGCCCGGCGCGCCTGCCGCTGCGGCCCGACCAGCTGGCCTGGGCTGCCGAACTGCCCGGTGGCTACAAGCCGCCCGAGTTCAGCGCTCCGGAGCCCGACGCTGACGGCGAGGTGGACAGGGATGATCCGGCTGGGTGAGTCTGGGGGGCTGGGTGAGTCTGGGGGCTGGGTGAGTCTGGGGGGCTGGGTGAGTCTGGGGGGCTGGGTGAGTCTGGGAGGCTGGGTGAGTCTGGGGGCTGGGTGAGTCTGGGGGGTTGATGAGTCTAGGGAGCTGGGTGAGTCTGGGGGGCTGGGTGAGTCGGGGGGCTGGTTGAGTCTGGGGGCTGGGTGAGTCTGGGGGCTGGGTGAGTCTGGGGGTTGATGAGTCTGGGGGCTGGGTGAGTTTGGGGGAGGGGCTGGGTGAGTCTGGGGGGCTGGGTGAGTCTGGGGGAGCTGGGTGAGTCTGGGGGGGCTGGGTGAGTTTGGGGGAGGGGCTGGGTGAGTCTGGGTGCTGGGTGAGTCTGGGGGGCTGGGTGAGTCTGGGGGGGGCTGGGTGAGTTTGGGGGGAGGGGCTGGGTGAGTCTGGGTGCTGGGTAAGTCTGGGGGGCTGGGTGAGTCTGGGGAAGGGCTGGGTGAGTCTGGGGGGGCTGGGTGAGTCTGGGGGGCTGGGTGAGTCTGGGGGGCTGGGTGAGTCTGGGGGCTGGGTGAGTCTGAGGGGCTGGATGAGTCTGGGGGCTGGGTGAGTCTGGGGGTTGATGAGTCTGGGGGGCTGGGTGAGTCTGGGGGCTGGGTGAGTCTGGGGGGGAGCTGGGTGAGTCTGGGGGGGGCTGGGTGAGTTTGGGGGGAGGGGCTGGGTGAGTCTGGGTGCTGGGTAAGTCTGGGGGGCTGGGTGAGTCTGGGGGGCTGGGTGAGTCTGGGGGGGCTGGGTGAGTCTGGGGGGGGGGGCTGATGAGTCTGGGGCGCTGATGAGTCTGGGGGCTGGGTGAGTCTGGGGGGCTGGGTGAGTCTGGGGGCTGGGTGAGTCTGGGGGGCTGATGAGTCTGTGGGGCTGGGTGAATCTGGGGGGCTGATGAGTCTGGGGGCTGGGTGAGTCTGGGGGGCTGGGTGAGTCTGGGGGGGCTGGGTGAGTCTGGGGGGCTGGGTGAGTCTGGGGGGCTGGGTGAGTCTGGGGGCTGGGTGAGTCTGGGGGCTGGGTGAGTCTGGGGGCTGGGTGAGTCTGGGGGGCTGGGTGAGTTTGGGGGGCTGGGTGATTAACCGATGGTAACCCCAGAAACCGGTGGTGACCCCAGAAACCGGTGGTGACCCCAGTAACCTCAGCCTCGGTAACCAACCCTGCAAGTCCGAGTTGGATCCCCAAGCCACCCTTTTTTCCGCTCCCCTGCAGTCTGGCCTTCAACACCTTCGACGAGGCCAGCGGCTCGGAGCGGCGCAGCTTCGCCGCGGCCCCCTACAGCCTGGACGCGGCCACCGGGCGGCCGCTGAACCCGGCCGGTCGCACCGGCCTGGCGGGGCGCGGCCGCCTGCCCGCCTGGGGCCCGAACCACCGCGCCCTGCTGCTCGTCACCCGCTGGTCAGACAAGGAGCGCCGCGGCAAGCGCGCCCTGGAGCTGCTGGCGCTGCCCGCCGACTCCGGCGAAGGCGGTTACCGCGCTCCGAGCTGCCCGCCCGCCGCCTGCCGATCGACGGCGACTGTCGCCGCCTTCTGGCCGACGCTCAGCAGCGGCAGGGCGGCCAGGCGCCGCTGACGGTCCCGGAGGCGGCCGCGGCGCGTCTCAGCGAGGTGACGGCCGCGGCGGGCCCCGGTTTCGGTGGCGCCTACCTGGACGACGAGCTGAACACCGACAGCGCCTGGCTGGAGCTGCGCGCCTTCTGCCTGCACGACGACACCGGCGGGCTGTGGGACGGCGTCCGGCTGAAGGTGAGAGTCCGGCAGTGGGTGATGCTCGGGGGTGAGAGTCCGGCCGGGATGATGCTGGGGGTTGAGAGTCCGGCCGGGATGATGCTGGGGGGTGAGAGTCCATATGCAGTCGGGGGTGATGCTGGGGGGATGAGAGTCCAGTCGGGGGTGCTGTTGGGGTGAAAGGTCAGCAGCAGGCGGCAGATAAGCGGCAGGTCAGAAGCAGGCTGCAGATAAGCGGCAGGTCAGTAGCAGGCTGCAGATAAGCGGCAGATCAGCAGCAGGCTGCAGATAAGCGGCAGGTCAGCAGCAGGCTGTAGATAAGCGGCAGGCCAGGCAGGCTGTAGATAAGCAGCAGGTCAGCAGCAGGCTGTGGATAAGCGGCAGGCCAGCAGCAGGCTGTAGATAAGCGGCAGGCCAGCAGCAGGCTGCAGATAAGCGGCAGGTCAGCAGCAGGCTGTAGATAAGCGGCAGGTCAGCAGCAGGCTGTGGATAAGCGGCAGGCCAGCAGCAGGCTGCAGATAAGCGGCAGGCCAGCAGCAGGCTGTAGATAAGCGGCAGGCCAGGCAGGCTTTCGAGCAGCAGGTCATCAGCCCATTGCCCCCCCCCACTCCCGCAGCTGGACTCCAAGAGCCGTCCCCGCTGGACTGAGCTGTCCCACAAGTCCGAGAGCAAGTTCCCGCCCGGACACTGGCGCTGCCTGGAGAAGCTGATCCAATTGCGCAACGCGTACTACTGACGGCCAGCTGAATGAGTAGTCACTGATGCAAAGTTAACTTTAAGCTTTTTGACGAGCTCCTGACTGCCGAATGTCTTATTGAATGGTTTTCTGCCGCTATCACTGTTTCATTATATTCTCAGAAACAGATGCTAATCCTCTCTGAATTTAGATTTCACTTTTTCTCATCACTCTTTTAGTTTATCTCTATCCAAAAAACTAGTACTTCTTGCCTTCGACGATAATCTCTATGATGCGAGAGTCTCTAGATAAATCCTATAAAAACCACTCTTGTCTACTATTAGCATATTTATTGCATAGTTTGCTAAAATCTACTTTTTTCAATGATAAGATATACTTATTCACTTATCAGAGAGCTTTATTACCTGCGACCTACCTGCATAGCCCGTGTTTTTTGTAGTCATTTTTGTTGCCTTTGAAATTATGAAAACTGAAACTTCGCAGATACACTTCTCTGCTACTTATAAACCTAAACGCTTTGAAGTAAGCTCGCATACCAAAAATAGAAAATGTTGTTTAACAGAAATATAATTTTATTTTTATCCAATAAATTACTGAATTTATTTTTCGGCTGCCACTTTTTAGCCATGGAAACTGCAGCCTCAGCTGCTCGATTTTTTTCAAACAAATTCTACCTGTACGAACACACGTAGCCACTGAATCTCTCTGATATGCTGAATCTGCCTCTCCGCTCCATCAGTGCTTGATCCTGCCTCTCCGCTCCATCAGAGCTTGATCCTGCCTCTCCGCTCCATCAGTGCTTGAACCTGCCTCTCCGCTCCATCAGAGCTTGAACCTGCCTCTCTGCTCCATCAGTGCTTGAACCTGCCTCTCCGCTCCATCAGAGCTTGAACCTGCCTCTCCGCTCCATCAGTGCTTGATCCTGCCTCTCCGCTCCATCAGTTGCTTGAATCTGCCTCTCCGCTCCATCAGTGCTTGAACCTGCCTCTCCGCTCCATCAGAGCTTGAACCTGCCTCTCCGCTCCATCAGAGCTAGCTTGAACCTGCCTCTCCGCTCCATCAGAGCTTGAACCTGCCTCTCCGCTCCATCAGAGCTTGAACCTGCCTCTCCGCTCCATCAGAGCTTGAACCTGCCTCTCCGCTCCATCAGAGCTAGCTTGAACCTGCCTCTCCGCTCCATCAGAGCTTGAACCTGCCTCTCTGCTCCATCAGTGCTTGAACCTGCCTCTCCGCTCCATCAGAGCTTGAACCTGCCTCTCTGCTCCATCAGTTGCTTGAATCTGCCTCTCCGCTCCATCAGAGCTTGAACCTGCCTCTCTGCTCCATCAGTGCTTGAACCTGCCTCTCCGCTCCATCAGAGCATGAACCTGCCTCTCCGCTCCATCAGAGCTAGCTTGAACCTGCCTCTCCGCTCCATCAGAGCTTGAACCTGCCTCTCCGCTCCATCAGAGCTTGAACCTGCCTCTCCGCTCCATCAGAGCTTGAACCTGCCTCTCCGCTCCATCAGAGCTAGCTTGAACCTGCCTCTCCGCTCCATCAGAGCTTGAACCTGCCTCTCTGCTCCATCAGTGCTTGAACCTGCCTCTCCGCTCCATCAGAGCTTGAACCTGCCTCTCTGCTCCATCAGTTGCTTGAATCTGCCTCTCCGCTCCATCAGAGCTTGAACCTGCCTCTCTGCTCCATCAGTGCTTGAACCTGCCTCTCCGCTCCATCAGAGCTTGAACCTGCCTCTCCGCTCCATCAGTGCTTGATCCTGCCTCTCTGCTCCATCAGTGCTTGAACCTGCCTCTCCGCTCCATCAGAGCTTGAATCTGCCTCTCCGCTCCATCAGAGCTTGAATCTGCCTCTCCGCTCCATCAGAGCTTGAATCTGCCTCTCCGCTCCATCAGTGCTTGAACCTGCCTCTCCGCTCCATCAGAGCTTGAATCTGCCTCTCCGCTCCATCAGAGCTTGAATCTGCCTCTCCGCTCCATCAGAGCTTGAATCTGCCTCTCCGCTCCATCAGAGCTTGAATCTGCCTCTCCGCTCCATCAGAGCTTGAACCTGCCTCTCCGCTCCATCAGAGCTAGCTTGAACCTGCCTCTCCGCTCCATCAGAGCTAGCTTGAACCTGCCTCTCCGCTCCATCAGAGCTTGAACCTGCCTCTCCGCTCCATCAGAGCTTGAACCTGCCTCTCCGCTCCATCAGAGCTAGCTTGAACCTGCCTCTCCGCTCCATCAGAGCTTGAACCTGCCTCTCTGCTCCATCAGTGCTTGAACCTGCCTCTCCGCTCCATCAGAGCTTGAACCTGCCTCTCTGCTCCATCAGTTGCTTGAATCTGCCTCTCCGCTCCATCAGAGCTTGAACCTGCCTCTCCGCTCCATCAGAGCTTGAACCTGCCTCTCCGCTCCATCAGAGCTAGCTTGAACCTGCCTCTCCGCTCCATCAGAGCTAGCTTGAATCTGCCTCTCCGCTCCATCAGAGCTTGAATCTGCCTCTCCGCTCCATCAGAGCTTGAACCTGCCTCTCCGCTCCATCAGAGCTTGAATCTGCCTCTCCGCTCCATCAGAGCTTGAATCTGCCTCTCCGCTCCATCAGTTGCTTGAATCTGCCTCTCCGCTCCATCAGAGCTAGCTTGAATCTGCCTCTCCGCTCCATCAGAGCTTGAATCTGCCTCTCCGCTCCATCAGTTGCTTGAATCTGCCTCTCCGCTCCATCAGAGCTTGAACCTGCCTCTCCGCTCCATCAGAGCTTGAACCTGCCTCTCCGCTCCATCAGAGCTAGCTTGAATCTGCCTCTCCGCTCCATCAGAGCTAGCTTGAATTTGCCTCTCCGCTCCATCAGAGCTAGCTTGAATCTGCCTCTCCGCTCCATCAGAGCTTGAATCTGCCTCTCCGCTCCATCAGAGCTTGAATCTGCCTCTCCGCTCCATCAGAGCTTGAATCTGCCTCTCCGCTCCATCAGAGCTTGAATCTGCCTCTCCGCTCCATCAGAGCTTGAATCTGCCTCTCCGCTCCATCAGAGCTTGAACCTGCCTCTCCGCTCCATCAGAGCTAGCTTGAATCTGCCTTTCCGCTCCATCAGAGCTTGAACCTGCCTCTCCGCTCCATCAGAGCTTGAATCTGCCTCTCCATCAGAGCTTGGACTTGCATCTAGAGTCCCCACAAAAGAGCAACGCGGCCAGAAAGCACAAGTCATTTAAAGCTTAATTAACGATAGGCGAGTAGAATTTCGGTCTTTATCTTTAAAATTTTCTTCAAAAAGTCCAAAACAAAAAGTCTAACAATATTTTGCTGACTCGAGAAAAATGAAATGGTATCAATAAATCCAACAGTCGGGACACTTTGAACACCAGCAAAAACACAATTCCTGTTGCAGATTAAAAAAAGGCAACCCCCAAGCTCGTGTGACATGGCGGCGAGTTAAAAAACCAATAAAATGTTTGATGCCAAGGGGAAAGATGGGGGAGTCTGGATGACCAACTATAATGGATTAAAAATATTTTTTTCTGAATTTACGTCGCTCAATTTTATCGTCTCGAAAGGTTTGTACAATTGGGAACGCTAGTAAAATTTGAGTATAGCAGCATTAACAAATTATAGGAAATAAACAGGACACGGAGAAACGGCTCAAGCACAACACACTGCAGTTTCAAGCGGAGACAAATATCGGGGAGTAGCTGTTGCTACAAGCATGGGAGCACTGATACGATCTACACAGAATGCAAGCGGACCCGAGTTCAACAATAACTGTAAATTAATTTGGTTAGCATAATAAATAACTAAAGCTGATTGACATATAGGAAAAGGAGCAGAGCCGCACAGAACGCTTCCGCTAAAAAAACTTGCAAAACATCGAAAAAAACGCATCTGCACTGCACTACTTAGACGGGTTAGTAGCAGTAGTATGGGCAGAAAAGCCTTGAACAAAAAAATCAGAAAAAAAACTTTTTCTCTCCTGAGAGGCGGCAACTCCGAAGAGGTCTTGCATTGCAGATAAAAATATTTTTTTTCGAATAACGGAAAAGAAGTGATGGGACAACATGGAACTGTGCGATGGCGGGCAAACACCTGTGCATACGCCTGTGCAAATACCTGTGCATACATACAGGCTGGCCCAGCAACTAAGGATCTGGGAGGCTGGCCCAGCAACTGAGGATCTGGGAGGCTGGCCCAGCAACTAAGGATCTGGGAGGCTGGCCCAGCAACTGAGGATCTGGAAGGCTGGCCCAGCAACTAAGGATCTGGGAGGCTGGCCCAGCAACTGAGGATCTGGGAGGCTGGCCCAGCAACTGAGGATCTGGGAGGCTGGCCCAGCAACTGAGGATCTGGGAGGCTGGCCCAGCAACTGAGGATCTGGGAGGCTGGCCCAGCAACTGAGGATCTGGGAGGCTGGCCCAGCAACTGACACTCTGGGAGGCTGGCCCAGCAACTAAGGATCTGGGAGGCTGGCCCAGCAACTAAGGATCTGGGAGGCTGGCCCAGCAACTAAGGATCTGGGAGGCTGGCCCAGCAACTGACACTCTGGGAGGCTGGCCCAGCAACTAAGGATCTGGGAGGCTGGCCCAATAACTGAGGATCTGGGAGGCTGGCCCAGCAACTGAGGATCTGGGAGGCTGGCCCAGCAACTGAGGATCTGGGAGGCTGGCCCAGCAACTGAGGATCTGGGAGGCTGGCCCAGCAACTGAGGATCTGGGAGGCTGGCCCAGCAACTGAGGATCTGGGAGGCTGGCCCAGCAACTGAGGATCTGGGAGGCTGGCCCAGCAACTGAGGATCTGGGAGGCTGGCCCAGCAACTGAGGATCTGGGAGGCTGGCCCAAAGAGCACCTCTGTACAGCTGCCAAGCCCCATCAGGAATTGCACAAGGGCGGCCTCCTGTCCCCAGCATGTGCAGCGCAGCCCCAGCCATTCACACAGGTGCCTAAAATATTTAAAGTGCAGGCGAGAGTGCCAGAAAACGCAATAAAAACACGGTGCAATGCGCTCTCAACGATATTCACTAATTTTAAATTCGAAAAAGAGGATGAGCAAACTTCAGAGTAAACATGAAAAATCTAGTTTTACAGGCTCATGGGATGCTACTGAACAGGGCGGGCTAGTAGTGCAGTTCGGACACGATCCGCAGTGAAGCAATACGCTGCTGCTAGCTAAAATATTTAAGTTAAATAAAACATCTGTCAGGCACGCGTAGGAAACGACACCAACAGTGGGCAACAATTATAGCCGTATGGAGGATAAAATATGCGATTGTATAGACACTGAAAATAGCAATAATCCAACACCGAAACTGATAAGAGAGTAATTAAATATGCCTGTGAATGAATTATATCATCTGTGAAGCGTTTGAACACCAATGAAGAATAGCAGATAAAAGGATAGGTGATTAGAATGGGGCGAAAATGCAGGCGCCACGGCAAAACGGACAGGCAGGCAGACAGACACTAAGTCAGACAGACAGACAGACAGACACTAAGACAGACAGACAGACAGGCAGGCAGACAGACAGACAGACAGACAGACAGACAGACAGACAGACAGACAGACAGACAGACAGACAGACAGACAGACAGACAGACAGACAGACAGACAGACAAACAGACAGACAGACAGACAGACAGACAGAAAAACAGACAGACAGACAGACAGACAGACAAACAGACAGACAGCCTGATCGGTTAGAAAGCCAGTACGGTGATCAATGGTTAATCTGAGGATGACTCGATGACTAACAGATGGAGCTGCAGCTGGCTTGCTGAAGGGTGAGTCACACTGGATTGACAGATTGAAAATTTCACCTCAAACGGAGTGACAAACTTCAATCTGCAGCTCAGCCTTTAGCAAGCCAGCACGGAGACGCGCACTCAGTGACACCCAGTTCCGAGCCCTACTGTCACGCCTGCGGCATCTGCGGTGGCACCCGCGGCACCGGGAACCACTGCGCTAGCCCGGCAGCTACGAGTTCGTCCTGCAGGCAGCGCCAGGGCTCCGACTGGCCCTCCCTGGTGTACACGTACACGCAGGGCTGGTTGACGTCGTTAAAGTACACAACTTGGCACTTCAGCCTGCGCGACCCGATAAACTGCTCGTGCACCATCCGGCTGAAGGCGTCCAGCTGAGCTTCCGGATCCTCGTCCTGCGTCAGCACCGGCGACACGTAGGCCAGGTGACCCTCGACCGCCTGGAACGGCAGGTGCATCATCTCCGTGCTGCGGGAGCGGCGGGGGCGGGCATTTAATTGGAGCTTGATTGGCCGCGCATCTGGCTGGGGCTCTGCAGCTGCTCGAGAGGGGTATGAAACAGCCATTGATTGCTGGCCTGACTGCCGATATGTAGAGCAGCTCTTTATTCAGAGCTTCAGGGAAAAAGCTACAAGGGAAGCGGAGGGCCCCGGGGAGATGGGGGCAGATAGGAAGACGGGGATGGGAAGGAGAGGGGCGGAGAGGAGCGGGGAGGTGGGCGGAGAGGGGGCGGAGAGGTGCGGAGAGGTGCGGAGAGGTGCGGAGAGGGGCGGAGAGGTGCGGAGAGGGGCGGAGAGGTGCGGAGAGGTGCGGAGAGGTGCGGAGAGGGAGCGGAGAGGGGAGGAGAAGGGCTGAGAGGGGCGGAGAAGGGCGGAGAGGGGCGGAGATGAGGCGGAGAGGGGCAGAGAAGTGGCGGAGAGGGGCGGAGAGGAGCGGACAGGGGGCGGATAGGGGGCGGAGAGGGGAGCAGAGGAGCAAATAGGAAGGCGGAGATGAAGCGGAGAGGGGCGGAGAGGGAGCGGAGAGGAGCGGAGATGGACCGCAGGGGGCGGATAGTGGCGGATAGGAAGGCACAGATGGGGCGGACAGAGGGTGGATAGAAAATTGGAGATGGATTGGAGAAGGTAAATAAATGGGGAGCGGAGATGGGAAAACGTGAGAGAGAAAAAGCCACAAAAAGAAACAGAGCGGGTGAGTAGGGAAGGGGGATAAGGTGCGGTACATCGCAGAAAAGAGGCACCAGTCAGGCCAACTGTTTTACCCTGCGGAAAATCGGTTATTGCGATAGTCCGCAGCTGACCGATCTGAGTTCCGGCTATGGGATCTGGCGCACTCAAAAGCAAGCTGGAACAGCTGAAGCGGCGGCAATTAAAGACTGCATTTACGAGCTCGGTCTGGAGGCTAAAGCAAACACGCCAGACATTCCTTCAATTCCGCGGAGCTCCTGGAGAGCATAAAATTCATTCTTCCCAAACAGGCTCCAGGAATGCGATGGGACTCGTGAAGCTTCAATCCTGTTGTTTGTAAATCCCATTGATCACGGCGCCTAATGGAACTGACCGGGGCAAACACGGTAAGTGGAGGCAGCTCCCAAGCTGAGACTAGACAAGGGACAGGCAATGGGAGAATAGATAAGAGGAAGATGCAGAACACAGGGGGAATAGATATGGGAATATGCTAAACACAGGATAGAATAGATATGGGGAAGGTGTCAGGCAAGGGGAGAATAGATATGGGGAAGGTGTCAGGCAAGGGGAGAATAGATATGGGGAAGGTGTCAGACAAGGGGAGAATAGATATGGGGAAGGTGTTAGGCAAGGGGAGAATAGATATGGGGAAGGTGTCAGACAAGGGGAGAATAGATATGGGGAAGGTGGCAGACAAGGGGAGAATAGATATGGGGAAGGTGTCAGGCAAGGGGAGAATAGATATGGGGAAGGTGTCAGGCAAGGGGAGAATAGATATGGGGAAGATATCTAGTAGCCAAAGGACAATTAAACCGCAGGTGGCAGAAGCAGCAGTGGATCAGCTGCAATCCAGATTAATTCACTGACCCCGCTGCCCACCTGGGCTGGGTGAAACTCTCTACCTGGCCAGTCGTCAGCCCAGCTGGGGACTCAAAAAATCGCCAAGAGACACTGGGCGGGTGGGACTGCCAAATATGGCAGGCAGGACAATCTAAACTCAGCTCAGCCAGCAGCCTACGCAGGAGGTGAAATTCCCACACACACAGGGCTAAGCCGTCTGTCTCCGCAAGCTGGCAGACGGGAAATTCAGGGGGAAATACATGGCTAAGGGGGATTAATTGATAAAATAGCTGCGGCTGTTATTGGAGAGAGGGGATTTCAATCGACTGCAGATATTGCGGATTTGAGTAGAGGATGAAATTGGGATTGAATTTCAATTGCAAAAAGGGAATCGAATGAGGATTTTAAATAATAATTGGCTGGGGATTCAAGCTGGGAATGGGGATTCCAGCTGGGAATGGGGATTCGAGCTGGGGATGGGGATTCCAGCTGGGAAGGGGGATTCCAGCTGGGAATGGGGATTCGAGCTGGGAATGGGGATTCCAGCTGGGAATGGGGATTCGAGCTGGGAACGGGGATTCCAGCTGGGAATGGGGATTCGAGCTGGGAATGGGGATTCGAGCTGGGAACGGGGATTCCAGCTGGGAAGGGGGATTCCAGCTGGGAATGGGGATTCGAGCTGGGAATGGGGATTCCAGCTGGGAATGGGGATTCGAGCTGGGAACGGGGATTCCAGCTGGGAATGGGGATTCGAGCTGGGAATGGGGATTCCAGCTGGGAATGGGGATTCGAGCTGGGAATGGGGATTCGAGCTGGGAATGGGGATTCCAGCTGGGAATGGGGATTCGAGCTGGGAATGGGGATTCCAGCTGGGAATGGGGATTCCAGCTGGGAATGGGGATTCGAGCTGGGAATGGGGATTCCAGCTGGGAATGGGGATTCCAGCTGGGAATGGGGATTCGAGCTGGGGATAGACTGTGGCACTGCTCTCACCGGATCTGCTTCAGGCAGCTGACTGGCATCCTTTCGTAGCCGCCCCAGTCCAGGTACTTCATCAGCACCATGTCGTCCTCCGGGAACACATCGGCGATGATCGCCCGGTGCCAAGCGGAGCCGAACGGCGCCACGCAGACGGCGCCGGGGTTCACCGGGCGGGGCAGCGAGGGCACGGCGGCCTGGTCGGCGTAGTGCTTCTGGATGGAGAAATCCATCTTCTCCAGGTGGTGGAAGCTGGGGTGAGTCGGCTGCTGCATGAACAGGGTGGTGCCCCGGCACATGGCGCACACGATCACGTCCACCAGGGCGCCGACTGGAAGGTTCAGCTGGAGACAGCGGCGGGGTCAGCGGTTAGAAAGCGGTTTAGTGATCCAGTTCCAGTGACCAGAGGTCAGTGACCCAACCAAGTGACCAGTGACCCAACCAAGTGACCAGTGACCCAACCAAGTGACCAGTGACCCAACCAAGTGACCAGTGACCCAACCAAGTGACCAGTGACCCAACCAAGTGACCAGTGACCCGATTTCAGTGACCCAACCAAAAGACCAGTGACTCGATGTCAGTGACCCAACCAAGTGACTAATCACCTGATGTCTGTGACCCAACCAAGTGACTAATCACCTGATGTCTGTGACCCAACCAAGTGACCAGTGACCCAACCAAGTGGCCAGTGACCCAACCAAGTGACCAGTGACCCAACCAAGTGACCAGTGACCCAACCAAGTGACCAGTGATCCAACCAAGTGGCCAGTGACCCAACCAAGTGGCCAGTGACCCAACCAAGTGACCAGTGACCCAACCAAGTGACCAGTGACCCAACCGGTGACTCTGTCTGTTGTCGGTGATCTAATCAACTTGAAATGATCCAAGTGGCATGTGAATTCTCTGTGACCAAACAAACGACCAGACCAGCGATCAAAGGTGCCTTCAAATTTGAGATAACAAAAAGCTTGTTGACAGCATTTAAAGTGTAGGAAGACTATCAGACTTAGGAAGGTGAAGGTCAAGCCCGGCTAGCAATCCAGCGCTAAACACGTGGGTCAAGCCGCAAGGCTGATATGAACAGAACTTGGCTGCATTGAACTGCAGAGCAGAAGCCGTACTGTACCTAACCGAACAGACCTGCTATCGATTTCTGCAGATTAAAATACACAGCAAACTGGAACGAGTTTCCATTCTATCTTATCGGCTGTTTACCCCCCCAGAAAAAGTAGTCTATTAGCAGAAGCTACAATGGAGTGCGAGATCTGCCAGACACTGCCTGGCCCCCCTCCCCTCCCACCTGGCCGACTGGGCACACAGAACCTGCGCTGCCTTGGTTTTGTTCGCACGCCTCCCCCGCACTGACTGGAAGCTCTTATGCAGCCGATGGCTCTCCAATCCTGGAGCATATAGCAAACTCACGGGCCACTAAAGCCATGGACTGCTGAATAAATAAAGACCACCCGGCAGTAGAGGCTTCGAGTTTCAGTCCGTATGGCGCTGATATCCCAAAGTTTGATCGACAGGGATAAGACAGGGCAATATAAAACGCTACTACGAGCGTAAGAGTCACGCGATAAAATACTCGATACAGTCAGCCTAGCTGCATCAAGTCTTGCTCTGCACTGAGAAACCCATTCTTTACCCACATTCACCTGTGCAGACAGAGCATCTGCATTCACCTGTGCAGTGAAGGCACTCTGCATTCATTCTTCTCTGCTTTCATTCTTCATCACCTCTGAATGCAGATTCACCTCTGCATTCATTCTTCATCTGCATCAAGTCTTGCTCTGCACTGGGAGACCCATTCTTTACCCTCATTCACCTGTGCAGACAGACCCATTCTTCACCCACATTCACTTGCGCAGACAGACCCATTCTTCACCCACATTCACCTGTGCAGACAGACCCATTCTTCACCCACATTCACCTGTGCAGACAGACCCATTCTTTACCCACATTCACTTGCGCAGACAGACCCATTCTTCACCCACATTCACCTGTGCAGACAGACCCATTCTTCACCCACATTCACCTGTGCAGACAGACCCATTCTTTACCCACATTCACCTGTGCAGACAGACCCATTCTTCACCCACATTCACTTGCGCAGACAGACCCATTCTTCACCCACATTCACCTGTGCAGACAGACCCATTCTTCACCCACATTCACCTGTGCAGACAGACCCATTCTTCACCCACATTCACCTGTGCAGACAGACCCATTCTTCACCCACATTCACTTGCGCAGACAGACCCATTCTTCACCCACATTCACCTGTGCAGACAGACCCATTCTTCACCCACATTCACCTGTGCAGACAGACCCATTCTTCACCCACATTCACCTGTGCAGACAGACCCATTCTTTACCCACATTCACTTGCGCAGACAGACCCATTCTTCACCCACATTCACCTGTGCAGACAGACCCATTCTTCACCCACATTCACCTGTGCAGACAGACCCATTCTTTACCCACATTCACTTGCGCAGACAGACCCATTCTTCACCCACATTCACTTGCGCAGACAGAGCTGTATCAAGTCAGAGTATTCGCAGACACCAAAGTATTCTCTAGCCTACGCCCAGCCAGTGCAGTTCCTGGCAAAAGTTATTAATTCTCTTACAATATTTTGCAAAGCAGCAGACGTTAATTACTTGGACAGAGAGGAAAAGCTGACATTAGAATGCATATAATGAAAGCAAAATTATTGAAATGAAAGTTCCTGCAGGCCCCCCAGCAGAACGCAAGCCGATAGGCACAGGAGAAAACTTTCACAGACGCAGCACCGGGTTCGTTAGTGAATCCCGGGGCAAGCAAAACCTTTTACAGCGGGGGAGGTCACCGGGGGGAGGGAGGCCAAATACAGACAGAAAAGGAAATTCAAACAGCAAACTTGAGCTCGGGCCAGCTGCGCGAGGGCAAGCCGAGTGCTCAGTGCCTGGATCGGAGAGTTCTGGCGGCTGTGGGAGCTCCACACTGGCAGCAGACAGACAGAAACACTTCACTTTACACTACAAATGAGAGAGCGCCCTGTCTCTCCGTTCTGTCTCTGCATATTGAAACTTTCCTCTCATAAAAATGACCACATTAACAGGGCCAGAGCAGTGCAGCTCTGCTTAACACTGAGCAATGCGACATAACAGATTTTGCTGCAGACTACAAAGACTGCGACCGGCTTGAAAACTTCTTTTCTCGGAATCCCCAGTTTTTAATCGATAAAAAGATGATGCTGGACTCAAAGAACCAAAACGACCTTCGTTGTAACTGGTCTGCAGGGGGTGGGGCGGAGCAGTTCAGCGGTAAGCGCGTGTGACTCTCGGGCCAGGGTTCGATTCCGTACGTGGTGTGTACTCAGGAGTCACCGGAATGGCCGCAGAATTACCTCAGCGCTGGTTTCCACTCCAGATGCTGCATTCTAGCACTCCATGGCAGAGAATGGCTGAGCGTTACCCCTCCCCCCGACTCCAGGCCAGCATACGGAGCCCCGAGTCAGCTGACAGGCGCAACCGGCTCCTCCTCCCCGATCTCAATAAAACGCTAGCGATTTTGAAATACCAAATTTTTCTCAAATCCCCATAAAGGCATAAGGTTGTCTCCCAGTTCACGGAAGGCAACCGGGACAGAAAGGTGAGACCGCCCAGACAAGAGCCGATAGCAAGCGTGCGAGCCAGCAACCCAATTTCTGAAAATTCTGCTGCAATGCACAACTCTGCCATGTGGGTTTGACTCACATAAGCGCAAATCGCGCGAAATAAAATAATGTAGAATCGAACCCAGGACACAATCGAGAGCCAACCGCGTCTTACTCTATGAAAAATTGACCTCATGAGTAAGCTCAAAAGCGTGACCCCCCACAATAGAGCTCACAAGCTGCTGCATCCATTGCTTCAATTCCAGGAAGTGAAACAAAGCTCAGAAGCCCCCCCCCTAAACCGCAGCCGTGACCTTCCAGCAGCATTCGTGACTGTAAAACGCATTCGCTCCCGCTAGGCTAAATTAGCAAAAATAATTATCGACGGGAAAAATAAAACTTCAAAGGAGAGACCGCCTAACAACATTGGCCACACCCTCAGTCTGCCTGAAACTTGCATAAATATGTCTTTGAAACAGAAATCTGCTATTCCAGACAGTCAGCTATTCCAGACTGTCAGCTATTCCAGACTGTCAGCTATTCCAGACTGTCAGCTATTCCAGACTGTCAGCTATTCCAGACTGTCAGCTATTCCAGACTGTCAGCTATTCCAGACTGTCAGCTATTCCAGACTGTCAGCTATTCCAGACAGTCAGCTATTCCAGACTGTCAGCTATTCCAGACTGTCAGCTATTCCAGACTGTCAGCTATTCCAGACTGTCAGCTATTCCAGACAGTCAGCTATTCCAGACTGTCAGCTATTCCAGACTGTCAGCTATTCCAGACTGTCAGCTATTCCAGACTGTCAGCTATTCCAGACTGTCAGCTATTCCAGACTGTCAGCTATTCCAGACTGTCCGCTATTCCAGACTGTCAGCTATTCCAGACTGTCTGCTATTCCAGACTGTCAGCTATTCCAGACTGTCAGCTATTCCAGACTGTCAGCTATTCCAGACTGTCTGCTATTCCAGACAGTCAGCTATTCCAGACTGTCAGCTATTCCAGACTGTCAGCTATTCTAGACTGTCAGCTATTCCAGACTGTCAGCTATTCCAGACTGTCAGCTATTCTAGACTGTCAGCTATTCCAGACTGTCAGCTATTCCAGACTGTCAGCTATTCTAGACTGTCAGCTATTCCAGACAGTCAGCTATTCCAGACTGTCAGCTATTCCAGACTGTCAGCTATTCCAGACTGTCAGCTATTCTAGACTGTCAGCTATTCCAGACTGTCAGCTATTCTAGACTGTCAGCTATTCCAGACAGTCAGCTATTCCAGACAGTCAGCTATTCTAGACAGTCAGCTATTTCGGACTGTCAGCTATTCTAGACTGTCAGCTATTCTAGACTGTCAGCTATTCCAGACTGTCAGCTATTCTAGACTGTCAGCTATTCCAGACAGTCAGCTATTCCAGACAGTCAGCTATTCTAGACAGTCAGCTATTTCGGACTGTCAGCTATTCTAGACTGTCAGCTATTCTAGACTGTCAGCTATTCTAGACTGTCAGCTATTTCGGACTGTCAGCTATTCCAGACAGTCAGCATTCAGACAGTCAGCTATTCCAGACTGTCAGCTATTCCAGACTGTCAGCTATTCCAGACTGTCAGCTATTCCAGACTGTCAGCTATTCTAGACTGTCAGCTATTCCAGACTGTCAGCTATTCTAGACTGTCAGCTATTCTAGATTATCAGCTATTCCTGAGGACCAGCAAATGAGATAAACTCTGGCTACTTTAACAGTCGGGCGAGTCTAAACTCTTAATGAACGGGCAGGGGGGGGGGGGGCGGGGCTGCGCTCTGGCAGTACAAAAAAACAACACAAGGCACCCCAGAGTCACATGACGCCGAACCAGCCAAGTCAAAGCAGGGTTTTTTTCAGCAAGTCTCGAGCATATAAGAAAGCAACGGAGAGAAAAACAATGCGAGATAGGATAGCGGGGCTGTGAGGGGCTCACCTTGAAGTTTCCAACTTAATTTTTTTCAAAATTTACTTGAGAGAAGTGCGAGCTGTTTTGCTAGAAATGCTATTTTTAGGTCAGAGAAGAAAGAAGAGGTCACCGCCCGGCGCCCAAAAAGTTTCTCTGCGGCGTGGAATTTTCCAGAAGTGGGGAGGGGTGGCCGGCTCTCGTGACTAGACAGGCGCTTCTGATTTAGCTATCGATATGTATAGAAAATGACAATGGGACTATTATCTCATCTACCGATATGTATAGAAAATGACAATGGGACTATTATCTCATCTACCGATATGTATAGAAAATGACAATGGGACTATTATCTCATCTACCGATATGTATAGAAAATGACAATGGGACTATTATCTTATCTACCGATATGTATAGAAAATTACAATGGGACTATTATCTTATCTACCGATATGTATAGAAAATTACAATGGGACTATTATCTCATCTACCGATATGTATAGAAAGTTACAATGGGACTATTATCTCATCTACCGATATGTATAGAAAATGACAATGGGACTATTATCTCATCTACCGATATGTATAGAAAATTACAATGGGACTATTATCTCATCTACCGATATGTATAGAAAATTACAATGGGACTATTATCTCATCTACCGATATGTATAGAAAATTACAATGGGACTATTATCAGGCGGGTGCCAAGACTCAGTGATGCAGAGAGCCGATTCAGAAAAAGAGAATATGAACAATGGGAATTTGGGCAACACAATAGGCGACAGGCATGGAGTGGATGCTGGGGGAGACGGCCAAGAGACAGATGAGGAACAGGAAGGCAGTGAAATTCTGCATCCTCATGACTAGCATGACATGAATATTTATTTTCAATCGGGCATTCCCAAAGACACGGAGGTTAACTGAGGTCACTTGAGGTCAAACAGATGCAGCAGACTGCAACTGAAACAACCTACGTACCTGGCACATGGTGGGCTGCAGCGCCGGGTTGCGCTGGATGGGCACGGCGGTGTTGATCGGCTTCACGTCCAGCTCGGGAAAGCGCTTCTTGATCACCTGCAGCGCGATCTTCACGCAGTTCACGGGGCCTGCGGGGCAATGATTAGGCAGAGCTCAGCTTTTAGAAGCAGCTCAGGACAGGAGCTGAAGCCCAGTTCAATTTAGAAACTGAAGGATTCACCGCGCTGAAGCTTCTTGCTTTCAGATCAGACAAAAAGGCTAATCTCACAGAGCAAAAGGGAAGCAAAATACATTTTAATTAGTTAGTCAGATCTCGAGGCGATGAGGCAGGGGTTTGTCTTTGTAAAAGTGCGCAACTAGTCATGTTCTTAAGGCCATAAGTATGTGTATCTTGGTGCCGTTTTGAGGCCTTTATTGCATTTTCGGTGCCAGTTGAAGGTGCAGACTGAAGAGTGCAAATTGAAGAGTGCAAATTGAAGAGCGAAAATTGAAGAGTGCAAATTGAAGAGTGCAAATTGAAGAGCGAAAATTGAAGAGTGCAAATTGAAGAGTGCAAATTGAAGAGTGCAAATTGAAGAGCGAAAATTGAAGAGTGCAAATTGAAGAGTGCAAACTGAAGAGCGAAAATTGAAGAGTGCAAATTGAAGAGTGCAAATTGAAGAGTGCAAATTGAAGAGTGCAAACTGAAGGGCTACCCGTTTGTATCTCCAGCTCACCTCGCACATTGACAACCTGCGTCTTCTTGTCAAAGAAGTTCCGGCTGATCCAGACGGAGGCACCCGACTTGGCCCGGATGTAGTTGATGTTGCGGCCGCGGGTGCCGACCATGGAGCCGCCCAGCTTGTTGGGGATGAGGAACTGGTGCACAATATCGTTCTCGTCGCCAGGCACGGGCGAGGCGCCGCGGACAATCAATCTAGCACGTTGGTCCTGGTTAGCAACAGTTGCTAATGAGGACGGTTCGCCGGGGTTCTTGGCAGCAATTGCTGACTGTTGCTTTTGCTGCTGCTGCTTCTGCTGCTGCTGGCGCGGGCTGGCCGCGGCGTCAGTGTCCACGCTGGATGGCCGGCCGCTGTCGTCAGAGGCGGCCTCCTCGCGGGCGGCGCTGCTGGCAGTTGGAGAGCGGCGGCAGAACCGGTCATTGCGGGCCAGCCACTTGCCAACTCGGTCCGCCTGCTCTGGACAGTCCACGGCCAGGTTGGCCACTCCAGCCTCGAGATCGGCTGATTCAGACATTGGAACTTGCTTGATTTCTGCTTTAGCAGTTGGCTTTGTGGTTAAGAATAATTTTTGCAACAGCCGATTCACAGCTGAGGCAGGAAGATTGGGATTCCATTATTTATTAGTACACTAAAATATTTTCTACTAAAACAAGTCATATTTAATAAAGCACTTTGTTAGTTTCTGTAATAAAACAAATAAAAAAACATATTCAAATATAAGCTGATCAGGTATATATATCTTGATACAATTAAATTCAATCAATCCAATATACTAAAAATGTTTTCTATTACTAAAACTTGTTTTGACTTACTATACTGCTAAATTGAGAATTTCCTTACAAAATATATAAACCCAAAAGCTTTCAAATGTTGTGAAATATGACAACTTTGTATAAAAAACCAAATAACCTAATTACATTTAAAATAAAAAATTTTATACTATATGATATATAGCTTTAATTGCAAAAAACAATATATCAACTTATTTATTAAGTTATCTAGTACTATATTATAATATGGTTTTCTTCTTTTGCTATACTAAGCCAGTATATATCATGCTATATATAGCATTTTTGTTTATATATCTAATTAATAAGTAAAAATCTAACCAATTAGTAAATGTATATTAGCCATAGTAGTAAATAGAATAGACAATTCTCTCAAGCCTAGAGCAAGAAAATTATTTTATCTAGTCTTATTCTAGATAATGAAAGTGTTATATTTAGATTTATATAAAACACATATTTATATATAATAGTAATATTATTTTTGCTTAGTTTTATAATAGAAAGTAAATAATAAATAAAAAATAGAAAACAATTTTATTAGATAAATTTAACCAAATATTTTAATGAAGCAACAAATTCATAGTCATAGAAAATTACACCATTTTTACATGAATGGCATAGCAATGACTTAAATAGATTAGAAATGTGAATACTTAACAAATATATAATGGTTTCAAAAATATTACAATACTAGTATGAATTGCAATATATACAGTAATGCAAGTAAATTTTTTATCTGGAAAACTTTATTATAATAAAAAAAAATCTATAGAACATAGGCATAGCCTTTTTAATATCTAGATATAAACAATTCTGAGACCTAGGGCTAGGATAAATTTATTTTTTATTAAATTATAATTATAACTAAGCCCTGGTCTTGTAGTACTTAGTAGCAAAATGGCATATTAATATACATGTAAATATAGACAGAATTTAACTATAGGCCTTTAAATATTATCAACTAAATGAGTTTAAAATTCAATATAACTTCACTATCAGCTCACGGTCTTCCTAGCAGACTAAAGGTTTAAGTTATATATATGCATTTTTATCTTGAAGTAGCGACTTCAAGTCTGTCCAGAAATATATTAGAAAAATGAAGAGTTCAATGTGAACATGAAAGGGCAAAATATACTCATGTTAACTTCGTAGTGCTGTTGCACAATTAATTGTAACTCCAAGCATGCAACGTTGGGCCAATCGGATTTATATGGAAAATTTTGAATGGTTACCAACTAATTTCGCGAGACACGATAACCTACAGTAAAATGAAAACATTTTCTAAAAACGAATTTACGAAACGTTTTTTTCAAATATGTTTTATAAAACAATTTTATAAAACTAAAACGTAAAAGGAAAACACTTTCAATATTTTAAACTAATCAATCCGATTTTTTCCTTATCCTAAGTTATTACGACTAATGGCAATGGTAAACAAAAGTGTACATTAAGGGTTCGCTTACTGCGCTTTTTAAAACAAACACGCTGGTATTGTCTCAGCATTTTTTCTAAACAGGAGCCAAAAATTTTGGTATTTGGTCCAATTCATCGTCTAGCATTTTTAAAAGACGCAAAAAATTCTGTTCTTCAAAAAAGACGTCTCATTTTTTCATGTTCATTACAAGGACCACTGAAGTCACTTCGTTAGTAGTCCTTGGTTCATTAGGGGTGTAATAGTACGTCATTTGAAAGGCCCAAAGTATTTAAGAAAAACGATAAAATGGAAAACGATAGTTTTTTATTAATTAGTGTCCATGAAAACCTCGATGTTGAAATTAACACATACAATGTTATTGAACTCAATGGCACCTTGATTCCGGACGACCGGATTGTCGGGAATTATATATATACACGTGCTTCGTATAATTCATGAAAATAAATTCTAACATAGATGTGCATGCACATGTTTTGTTACTGATTTCATCGATTATATATTCAGACACAACCTCTTGACAATATATTAGTTTGTCTTCACGTCAGCATCACTCAACTGAAAAAATGACGCTCGTTTTCCCATTCTTGCACCCTCTCCGTTTTCGTGAATGCTAGTCGAGTAGTCGAATGAGACGGTACATTAGCCTACACTTTAGAAGAAATAAACAGATAAAACAAGATAAAATTTACCAAGCCTTTAACTTCATCCTTAAATAAAAAATTGACAAATCAGCGCAGCCGCAGCTTCATTGTATAACGAATATTTCGGAGCATTATTTATTTAAAAAATACAAAAATTCACATGTGAAAGGTACTAGAAATTCTCCTTAATAAATTCATAAATTCATTATAAAAGTATGAAGAAAATTGATTTTTTCATTCTGAAATCCAACTCTTAGATTAGACACTAATGAATAAAAACACACAATAACTAGCCAGTACATTTAACAGATATTTAATTACTTTGTTTATCTTAATTTCGCACATTGCAGAAGGTCCACTTGACAAGGAAAGTGAACGGCAGGTAACGAGTGCAAACAGAATAAATTTCCAGGTAGCTTCATTTAAATGGTAGCAATATACATGCACTTAATCAATTAAGATCTAATACACAATTGCTCGTACTAAGCAAACTTCGGACTAAGAAATCAACCTCGAAATCAACTATTGGTGTATGCTGCAATCTGCATTTAAATGGACCAGATAGAAATTCGATCAATCGAGTTAAATTTGGAATACAAAAATTAGCATCAAGTGCACTCCTAAATTATACGCCGAGATTTACCAAAAAGACCTAACGCTAGGAAACGGTAAAACTAAAAAAAATCTATTGCTTGACAAGAAGAAATCAACAAGCTCTTTTTTATTTATTTTATTATAAATACTTTCATTTCTAACTAATGCGCACACATAATGAAATACCACTAATACAAATACATGAGCGAGTACAGACGCACTTCACCAGTTCAAATGTACTCTAAAAGTACGGATGCACTTCGCCATTTCAAATGTACTCTACAAGTAGAGACGCACTTTATCAGTTCAAATGTACTCTAAAAGTACGGATGCACTTGAGCCAGTCCGAGTCGCGCTTACGGAGCGAGCCGTTCGCACACCCAGTCGCCCTCGGCCGGCTGAGCCATCCGCATCTCCTCTTCGGTGAGGTCCTGCCGCCTGCGGAATCGAACCCGGTCGTGCAGGCGGTCCCGCTGGCCCTGCCAGAACTCGTAGCTGGTCGGCAGCACGCAGTAGCCGCCCCAGCTCTCCGGCCTGGCCACCGACTCGCCTTGGCTAACCCGGGCGTCCAGTTCCCGACGCCGGTCCTCGAGGAAATCGCGAGATGGCACCACCTGGCTCTGCGGGCTGACCGCGGCGCCAATCTGGCTGGGCAGCGGCCGGCTGCGGAAATAGGCCTCGCTGTTCTCCGCCGAGGTGCGCTCGACTCGGCCTTCGATGCGGATGGACCGGTTCAGCTCCGGCCAATACTGGCACAGGCTGGCGCGCGGGTTCTCCGCCTGCGGATTGGAATAAATGCACAGAGGACATACGGAAGTTTTCCGTCATTTCACTTAAGCAGTCCTTGATGTCCACCTGCCCAATTGTTTGTGGCCACCTGTCTAACTATGAATGTGTCTAACTGTCAAATATCTGTCTCCACCTGTTTAATCGAGTGTCCACCTGTCTGATTGTCAATGTGTCCACCTGTCTAACTATGAATGTGTCTAACTGTCAAATATCTGTCTCCACCTGTTTAATCGAGTGTCCACCTGTCTGATTGTCAATGTGTCCACCTGTCTAATTGTCAATGTGTCCACCTGTCTAATTGTCAATGTGTCCACTTGTCTTCTTATCAATGTGTCCACCTTTCTAATTGTCAATGTGTCCACCTGTCTAATTGTTAATGTGTCCACCTTTCTAATTGTCAATGTGTCCACCTGTCTAATTGTCAATGTGTCCACCTGTCTAATTGTCAATGTGTCCACTTGTCTTCTTATCAATGTGTCCACCTTTCTAATTGTCAATGTGTCCACCTTTCTAATTGTCAATGTGTCCACCTGTCTAGTTGTCAATGTGTCCACCTGTCTAATTGTCAATGTGTCCACCTGTCTAAGTGTCAATGTGTCCACTTGTCTTCTTATCAATGTGTCCACCTGTCTAATTGTCAATGTGTCCACCTGTCTAATTGTCAATGTGTCCACCTGTCTAATTGTCAATGTGTCCACCTGTCTAATTGTCAATGTGTCTACTTGTCTTCTTATCAATGTGTCCACCTTTCTAATTGTCAATGTGTCCACCTGTCTAATTGTCAATGTGTCCACCTTTCTAATTGTCAATGTGTCCACCTGTCTAGTTGTCAATGTGTCCACCTGTCTAATTGTCAATGTGTCCACCTGTCTAATTGTCAATGTGTCCACCTGTCTAATTGTCAATGTGTCCACCGTTCTAATTGTCAATGTGTCCACCTGTCTAATTGTCAATGTGTCCACCTGACCACCTGTAACACATATGTCCTGTTAATTTCTAGCATCTGAAAAATGATTACGCAAGCAGAGCAACTACTGTAAAGAAATAAGCTGGGCAGCCACTCACCAGCTCCTTGCCTTTGCGGCTGCTGTAGTTGGTGTAGAAATAGAAGCCCCTCTCGTCGTGGCCCTTCAGCAGCACGTAGCGCACAGACGGACAGCCGTCCCTGCAAGTTGGTCAAAAGAAAACAACAATTATGAAGACGCAGTACTGTTGCTATGGCAACAATGAAGCAGCCGTTCATTTAAACAGCGAGATGTTATTTAGTAATAATTGCAGGGGCTGTGGGCACCCTGAAGCAGCGCCTTCGGCGATATCGCCACTCAGGAAATTCTGTCCATTCGGCTGACTCCCGATCACGTATAAGCGCGCCAATAGAGAAATCCCAGATCCCCTAATTTCCAAAAGTCCCAGCTCCCCGAATTCACAAGATCACACATCTCCAAATTTACAAAAATCCCAGATCCTCAAATTCACAGAAATCCTAGATACCCTAATTCACAAAAATACTAGATCTCCGAATTCACAAGAAATCCCAGATCCCAGAATTCACAAAAATAAAAGATCCCCGAATTCACAAGAAATCCCAGATCCCAGAATTCACAAAAATAAAAGATCCCCGAATTCACAAAAATCACAGATGATTCACAGAAGTCTCAGATCTCCAAATTCACAAAAATCCCAGAGATCCCTGTAGTCACAAAAATCCCTGATGATTCACAGAAGTCTCAGATCTTCGAATTTACAGAAATCCCAGATCCCCGAATTCAAAGAAATCCCAGATCCCTGAATTCAAAGAAATCCCAGATTCCCGAATTCAAAGAAATCCCAGATTCCCGAATTCAAAGAAATCCAAGATTTCCGAATTCAAAGAAATCCAAGATTTCCAGATTCACAAAAATTCAAGAGCCCTAAATCAGGAGTCAAACTCTGAATTCACAGATGCTTCACAAAAATCCCGGATCCCACGAATTTACAGAATTTCAGATATATATAATAAAAAAGACTGAACACAAGCCCTTAGCTTTCTACCATAAAGCTGTAAGTCCCCACCTGGTGGCGGTAGCCAGTGCCATCTGGTTGGGCTCATTTGGCGAGTTTGTCTCCTTGATGATGGCAGTGCCCTGCTCGAACCAGCGCAGCCAGACTGTGTAGGGCGCTGGCGCTGGGATTGAGTGCAGCAGGTCTTCCAGCTGGTTGCGCTCAGCATATGGCTTGCGCCAGTCTGGTGATACAAAGGCAAAGGTGAAAGTAAATTCATTATTAAATAGAATATAGGCTGTAAAATATAAATAAATAAAAAAATAGTCAAGCATACCTGAAATATTGGATATTGCACTTGACTGCATTTTGAATTGCCTTGCAATCCTTAAAATATATTGTGCTCTAAGATTAAGAAAAGGCTGAAATGTCAAATATTATCTTAATCTTAATATTAAATTATATTATATTATCTTAATAAGTTATAGTTTGCATTAAAATAGTAAATAGACACCTCTATTTATGGTAAGTGAATCCCAGTTTCCCTTACAGAATTTTCTAGAATAAAATTCCTAATTATGTCTATGGTCTCCCCCTCCTAACTGGTACAACTAAGCTTTGTTTGAGCTGCACCAGAGCTAAATTCAATGTTAACCTTCTGTCACTCTCTTTCTCAAAACTCTCAATAAACACAGAGTTACTGCAATCAAATAAGACTTTCTTAATAGGTTATGGGCCTTGCACTCCTCAACAAGCTGCTTTAGTGGCAGTATGTCAGTTGGCATGATTGTCAGGCTCTTCCATCTCTCAGAAAGTTCAAGCTTAGCAGTCAGTTGTGCTGGTGGATTGACACAATGTCTTTCAAAGTCAAACTATACTAGTTGAGAAGTTGGATAGTTCTAATTATACTGTTTGGAAGTTCAAGATAAAGAATGTCCTAATGGAATGAGAACTTTTGGAAGTTGTTAATAGTGCTGAGACACTTGCTAAGGATGCAACCAATGAGATCAAAGTGCAGTTCAAGTGGTATGCAAATAAAGCCCTAGCAACTATTTTATTGGCTATTGTGGATAGTCAAATTTATCTAATTGAGGATGCAGAAACTCTGAAGGAAGCATGGGATAAGCTTTAAGCATATTTGATTATTTGAGCAGAGTTTACTAGCAAATAAATTGTTTCTTAATTAGAAACTACAAGTGCTCAAGATGGCAGAAGGTTCATCTATGCAAGAGCATGTTAAGGGCCTAATCAATTCAAGGATATTATAAATGACTTTTGGCTATTGGGGCAGATGTTCTAGAAGACTATCAAGTCACAATTTTGACAAATAGTTTGTCAAAGTCATATGATAGGTTGATTATTGCTCTAGAATTGCAAGTGGACAATTTGATAATGAATTTTATAATTGAGCAGCTTTTGCACAAAGAGTCAAAACAATTTGAACAAGAAAGCTGTGGACCTAGCAGCAATTCAAAGGCTCTTGTTAGATTCAATAAGCAATAGCACTAGACCAAGGCAAAGGTATGTTTTTTTCTGCAATAAGCCTAGTCACCTAAAGAAGCAATGTTACAAATTCAAGAATAGCCTCTTAGTGACAGGTGAATTGAGCACAAACTCAAAACCATAGGGCCTAGGATTTAAATATATCTAATAGAAGGCAATAGGTAAGGATTGCAGATGCCTTAGCAAAAGGTTTAAAGGATTTTCTAGCTTTAGATAAAGAAAGATTTTGCAATTCTAGCATTGTTTTGAGGTGTATCATCAACAGCTAATGAGCCTAATGCTAAGACATAAATTGTAGACTCAGGCGCAATGAATCATATGACTAATGATTAGACAAATTTTGAGAAATTTGAAGATTTTTTAGTATTAGTATACATTTCAATATTGATATTGATAATGATAATGATATTATTATTACATCTCCATTTTGTCCAATAAAAATTAAAGCTTAAAGCCATCAGAAAGGGAACCATTTGGTTATATATCTATATTAGGCCTAGTTCTAGTTAGAAATGGCATAAGGTAAGTGATGTTTTATATGTCCCACTTATGGAATAGAATTTGTTCCAACTATCAACAATTATAAAAAAGGCTTTAGTAGGGCCTACTATTCAGCAACAACAAGTGTCAGATTGTAAACACAGCTAGTAAGGTTGTAGAGAAGCTTTGAAAGTTCATGGACTGTTGAATTGAAAGATTGAAAAATTGAAAGACTCTCTTAAATGAAATTAAAGTAGGCCTGAATATTTTTAATTGGCATATAGATAGTTGAATAAATAGGCCTAATTAATTTTATATTTTCTATCAATGTTAGCCTATTTTCTTTATATACATTTTTTTATCAATCAACTTAATTTTATAATAATTATTTGTGAGGAAAAATGTCGCCGAAGGCGTTGCTTCAGGGTGCCCACAGCCCTCTTGCAATTATTACTATATAACATCTTGATCTTGCCATTCAAATTAATGGCTGCTTGCAATGCACAATTTACACCTTTGGACTTTGGCCTTCGGCTATATCCTTCGTTACTGCGCTAATGTGATAATTTAGTTCAGTTCAAGAGAAAAAAAATTTTGCATATTGGAGTACCCTGCACTCATTTTTAAGTACACACCATTAATCTCTAACTTTAATGAGAAGCTAGGCCTAACTTAATTTCTTCTTGAGTTCTACTACTTTTCGATGCAACTTATTTCTCAGAAATTATTAAATTTTGTACTATGAAGAGGTAGACATTTTTGCAAGCAAAACTTACCTATCTCTTTATAAGTTTTATTTTGAAGCATTTAGTTAGAACTTTTTCTGTTCGCGTGAACTATTTTTATGCTGAAATATTTGTTGATATGATTAACCGTGGAATAGCGTCGTGACACGTTTATGAAATTTTTTTAAAAGGACTTTTTCGACGTCTAAAACTTTAAACTTTAAAACAATTCACACTTTTGGATAACAAAAAATCTTCTACTGATTCATTGTATTTAATTTAGCTTGAAATAAAAAAATTAATCAAGCAACAATGTTTCAAAAGTCAAGTGACATATTCCTTGCACTTTTCCTGCTCCCCCTTCTTGGTAAGTTACATTGCAAGCAACAAATGTAAAAGTGTAAAATTCAAATAAAATAAACTTTTATTTCATTTTTCTATTCTTTTGTGATGTTTTTAAAACGTGACACACATTAACAGAAATAAAACAATGGTGCAGTCAAATATTCAAGGATTGTGGATCCTTTTCTTCCCTGGGCCAAAGGAGTTTCATAACCTTAAGCCCTTTTAGATGACAAAAGTTGTGCTAGTGCTAGCCTGCATCTGCATTTTTCTAAAAAATTTTTGATCTCTTTCTTTTATTCTGAGTCCCCTCCCTGCCTTGGTTGTGCCACTGGTTTTAGAAAAATGTTCAAACTCAAACTCAATAGGCCTAGCTTATTTATGAAATCTATTTTTATTCATAGTTATTTAAGCAATAAGTTATTTAAGTAATATAGTTATTTTCTAATATCATATTTTTATCATATTAATATCAATAGAATCAAACAATTAGTTTCCTTTTAATATTTGATTTTTTTCCAATTAAATGAACAATTTTGACCATTAAGTCTATAAAGTAACAAAAAAATAAATGTTTGTATTTTCGTTTTGAAATATTTTAATACGAGTGTATGATAGTCATTCATTTTAGATATTTAATTTTAATTTTAGCTTTGTCTTCATTGGCTGAAGTGAAAGAAGAAGGCGATGTACTGGTTCTTGGCAAGGACAATTTTCAAGAAGTGGTTAATGAGAAGGAGACCCTACTTGTGGAGTTCTATGCACCTTGGTAGGTCATCTATTCTTTGCTTCTCTAGAAATTAAACTGTTTAGATGGAGACAATGATATGATATCATTCATTTTCAGGTGTGGTCACTGCAAGCAGCTGGAGCCACAGTACTCTGCCGCTGCTACCCGTCTGAAGGCCAAGGGCATTGCTCTGGCAAAGGTGGACGCCACCGTGCACGAGTCCCTGGCTGCCCAGCACGAGGTGCAAGGCTACCCCACCATGAAGATCTACAAGAAGGCTTTCCCTGGCGAGTTCTTTGACTACAACGGGCCGAGAGACACGGAGGGCATCGTGAAGTTCATGGAGACAGTCGCCCTGCCCGACTGGAAGCCGCCGCGGGTGCTGAAGGGCCTCCATAAGCTGGCCAAGGCCAACCTGACCGAGCAGCTGGACAAGCAGTCCGCCTGGCTTGTTGGCTTCTTTGACCCGGCCGCCGCCGACCGCAGCGACACCCTGGCTCTGCTGGACGCCGCAGCCGACCAGCTGAAGATGGGCCGCGAGCCCAAGGCTGTGGGATATGTTGAGGTGGCCGGAGAGGACGCTGAGCTGGCCCAGTTGTACGGGGTGAGCACTTGTCTCCTTTGTACTGCTTTTCTGCAGTCAATTGTCACTGATAGTCAAATGTCACTGACAGTCAATTTTCACTGACAGTCAAATGTCGCAGACTCGCCTGTCTAGCACATGGGTATCCATTTTCAAATAACTCGCGAAATAACTGCAAATCGAAGGCCAAAATCAGTGTTCTCTCGCACCTTCCCAGGCCACCAGCCTGCCCACCTACCTGGTCATCAAGCGCGACTCTCAGCGGCCGGTCCGCTTCATCCACGAGGCCACAGGTCAGGCCCTGGCCGGCTTCTACCAGGCGCACACGGTCCCGGACAGCGTGATTCGGGCCAAGTCCCTGGCCGAGCTGGACAGCATCGCCAGCGGCACCGAGTCGCTGCTGATTGGCCACTTTGACTCCATCGAGTCGGCCGAGTTTCTGGCCAACTTCCTGCGCGAGTCCAGCCACGTGCACCTGAACCGGGTGGAGGGGGCGCTGATTGAATCTGGGGACCTGGCCAAGCAGCTGGGACTCCAGATTAACACTGTGAGTGCCCGGACGCCGATGGCCCTGTTGTTCTCTGGAGTGAGGCAGATTCAGGCACTGAGTGAGGCAGATTCAGGCACTGAGTGAGGCAGATTCAGGCACTGAGTGAGGCAGATTCAGGCACTGAGTGAGGCAGATTCAGGCACTGAGTGAGGCAGATTCAGGCACTGAGTGAGGCAGATTCAGGCACTGAGTGAGGCAGATTCAGACACTGAGTGAGGCACTGAGGGAGCGGGCTTCATCATTACCTTCCTCAAACTCGGCAGATTTACCTGCGCAAGCCGGTGAAGCTGACAGCGGAGGGCGAGGCCAGCCTGGTGAAGTACTCGGGCTCGCAGAGCAGCGGCGCCGAGCTACTCAAATTCTACGAAGCCAACAAGCTGCCGCTTGTCGGGCAGTACAACTTCGGCTCGAAGGAGACTTACCTGTCCTCTCAGCTGCCCGTCTGCCTGTTCTTCCTCACCGTCGACTTCTCCGGCGAGCTGCGCACCTCCACGCGGATGTGGCACTCCAAGTTCGCCAAGGTGGCCGCCAGGTTCTCCGGCAAGGCGCTGTTCGCCATGGCCGACGATGAGCAGGAGGAGGACGAGGCCAAGAAATTCAAGTGAGGCGCGAGTTGCACTACTCTAGTAGCGAGTAGCGAGTAGGGCTTGTAAAATAATAGATTAAAGATTGATTTTTTATTCAATTAGTTTAATCTTCTAAATTTATTGGGATTAATATCCCTGATTTATTGGGATCAATATCCCTGATTTATTGGGATCAATATCCCTGATTTATTGGAATCGATTTCTCAGATTTATTGGGATCAGTATCACATTTATTAGGCCGGGATCAGTTACCCTGGGACTCAGCTGGCCAGCTCAGCAAAGTCTCAACTCATCTCCCCGCCCAGGTTCGAGGACAGCGGCTCGGACCTGAACCTCGGCTGCTACGGGACCGACAAGCGCCGCTTCGCCTCCGAGCTTGACAGCTTCGATGCTGACGAGATCGCAGAGTTCGTCTCCAGCGTGCTGGCCGGCCGCGCCACCCCCGTGGTTCGCTCGGCCACCGCCCGGGCCTCGCAGTCCGGACCGCTGCTGTACCTGACCGGGGCCAGCTTCCAGGAGCAGGTGGGTGCCTGGGTGATGATTGGCTTGAGATTGCAGTGTCTCATCTGAGATTTCAGCGTCTCACCTGAGATTTCAGTGTCTCACCTGTGCTTTTGGTGTGTTATCCAGGGTGAGATTTCCATCACCCAGGGTCAGATTTCCCACCACCCAGTGTGAGATTCCTATCACCCAGGGTGAGATTTCCATCACCCAGAGTGAGATGTGAGCAGAGCTGAGCTGAGGCCAGCCGGGACGCAGAGCTCACAGAAGCCGCCACTTACCTCCTGCGCAGGTGCTCGCTGCCGGCCGGCCGAGCTGCCTGGTGCTGCAGTGCGACCGGGACAAGCCGGAATGCTCGGACGCCATCCTTCAGCTGTCCGAGTTCGCCGCCAGCCCGGCCACCAAGGCCGCCTTCCCCGGCCTGACCGTCGGGCACCTCGACACGGCGCTGAACGACGCCCCCGGCGCGTACTTCTTCAACCCGACCGAGCGCTCGCCCACGCTGCTGCTGCTGGCCGCGGCCGGCCGCAAGGACTCGCCGATTCGCTTCAACGGATCCGGCTTTGACTCCGGCCAGCTGGAGAAATTCTTGAAGGCCAACCTGCCGGCGGGCAAGGAGGAGCTGTGAGCAGCCTGTGCAAGTCGAACAGTGAGAACGAAGACTTGAACAAAGACTGAATCCAATGTGCCAGTCATCTGCTCTCAGCATTAGCTTCTTCTTTTAGTCGGTGACCTGTTTGTTCCTTAGGAATTGTTTTTCTTGTTTGTTTTCTCTTTGTGTCTCTCTAAATTATCCCCGAAGTTTCCTTCGCCCCTACTGAACAAGAAAATTGTTATGGCTCGAATAACTGCCCGGACAGTTTGTTTGTTTCAGTCATTAATAAACTCATTTATTACTCACTCCATACGTACCGCAGTTTTCATGCCTTGTGTGTTTGGGTCATTGCTGCGTTTGCCTTCATTTTGTCTGTTTAAATAAATTTCACTAATTTGTTCATCTAATTTGACTGATTTAACCAAAATTATCCGTGTCGTGTTTTTGAAGTTGTTCATTTTTGTGCATTTTGGCTATCTCATCTAGGATGAGAGTTCTGTGTCTCATCTAGGGTGAGAGTTCGGTGTCTCATCTAGGGTGAGAGTTCTGTGTCTCATCTAGAGTGAGAGTTCTGTGTCTCATCTAGGGTGAGAGTTCTGTGTCTCATCTAGGGTGAGAGTTCTGTGTCTCATCTAGGGTGAGAGTTCTGTGTCTCATCTAGGGTGAGAGTTCTGTGTCTCATCTAGGGTGAGAGTTCTGTGTCTCATCTAGGGTGAGAGTTCGGTGTCTCATCTAGGTGAGAGTTCGGTGTCTCATCTAGGGTGAGAGTTCGGTGTCTCATCTAGGTGAGAGATCGGTGTCTCATCTAGGGTGAGAGTTCGGTGTCTCATCCAGGGTGAGAGTTCTGTGCCTCATCTAGGGTGAGAGTTCTGTGTCTCATCTAGGTGAGAGTTCGGTGTCTCATCTAGGGTGAGAGTTCGGTGTCTCATCTAGGGTGAGAGTTCGGTGTCTCATCTAGGGTGAGAGTTCTGTGTCTCATCTAGGGTGAGAGTTCTGTGTCTCATCTAGGGTGAGAGTTCTGTGTCTCATCTAGGGTGAGAGTTCGGTGTCTCATCTAGGGTGAGAGTTCTGTGTCTCATCTAGGGTGAGAGTTCGGTGTCTCATCTAGGTGAGAGTTCGGTGTCTCATCTAGGGTGAGAGTTCGGTGTCTCATCTAGGGTGAGAGTTCTGTGTCTCATCTAGGGTGAGAGTTCGGTGTCTCATCTAGGTGAGAGTTCGGTGTCTCATCTAGGGTGAGAGTTCGGTGTCTCATCTAGGTGAGAGTTCTGTGCCTCATCTAGGGTGAGAGTTCGGTGTCTCATTCAGGGTGAGAGTTCTGTGCCTCATCTAGGGTGAGAGTTCTGTGTCTCATCTAGGTGAGAGATCGGTGTCTCATCTAGGGTGAGAGTTCGGTGTCTCATCTAGGGTGAGAGTTCGGTGTCTCATCTAGGTGAGAGTTCGGTGTCTCATCTAGGGTGAGAGTTCGGTGTTTCATCTAGGGTGAGAGTTCTGTGTCTCATCTAGGGTGAGAGTTCTGTGTCTCATCTAGGGTGAGAGTTCTGTGTCTCATCTAGGGTGAGAGTTCTGTGCCTCATCTAGGTGAGAGTTCGGTGTCTCATCTAGGGTGAGAGTTCGGTGTCTCATCTAGGGTGAGAGTTCTGTGTCTCATCTAGGTGAGAGTTCGGTGTCTCATCTAGGGTGAGAGTTCTGTGTCTCATCTAGGGTGAGAGTTCGGTGTCTCATCTAGGGTGAGAGTTCGGTGTCTCATCTAGGGTGAGAGTTCTGTGTCTCATCTAGGGTGAGAGTTCGGTGTCTCATCTAGGTGAGAGTTCGGTGTCTCATCTAGGGTGAGAGTTCGGTGTCTCATCTAGGGTGAGAGTTCTGTGTCTCATCTAGGGTGAGAGTTCGGTGTCTCATCTAGGTGAGAGTTCGGTGTCTCATCTAGGGTGAGAGTTCGGTGTCTCATCTAGGTGAGAGTTCTGTGCCTCATCTAGGGTGAGAGTTCGGTGTCTCATTCAGGGTGAGAGTTCTGTGCCTCATCTAGGGTGAGAGTTCTGTGTCTCATCTAGGTGAGAGATCGGTGTCTCATCTAGGGTGAGAGTTCGGTGTCTCATCTAGGGTGAGAGTTCGGTGTCTCATCTAGGTGAGAGTTCGGTGTCTCATCTAGGGTGAGAGTTCGGTGTTTCATCTAGGGTGAGAGTTCTGTGTCTCATCTAGGGTGAGAGTTCTGTGTCTCATCTAGGGTGAGAGTTCTGTGTCTCATCTAGGGTGAGAGTTCTGTGCCTCATCTAGGTGAGAGTTCGGTGTCTCATCTAGGTGAGAGTTCGGTGTCTCATCTAGGGTGAGAGTTCTGTGTCTCATCTAGGTGAGAGTTCGGTGTCTCATCTAGGGTGAGAGTTCCGTGTCTCATATCTACATCTAGAATGAGAGTTCAGTGATTCATATCTACATCTAGGATGAGAGTTCAGTGACTCATATCTACATCTAGGATGAGAGTTCAGTGACTCATATCTACATCTAGAATGTGAGTTCAGTGACTCATATCTACATCTAGAATGAGAGTTCAGTGACTCATATCTACATCTAGAATGAGAGTTCAGTGACTCATATCTACATCTAGAATGAGAGTTCAGTGACTCATATCTACATCTAGAATGTGAGTTCAGTGACTCATATCTACATCTAGAATGTACAGCGAATCTGCAAAAGATGAAGCCAGAGTTCAGTCTCACGGATGCAATTAGTTGGCTAGCAATAGGTTTTATTTATCGACAAGAAGTCGCAGTGAGGCGGCCCGGGGGCCAGTGCAGTAAAACTCATCAGTGCTCACTCGCTCAATGAAATCATAGCAATTTTGGTTAAAACTGCGGCAGAAGCTGAGCTGATTGGTTAAATAATGAAGCGGGCAGCGGTTACAACATTGGGGGCCGGATGCAGCTCAAAGTTCAGGTAAAAACGCAGTTCGCTATTATTAACAATAGTCTTTCTGTTAAAAACGAATAACAAAAGCTGAAGGTCAGCGGGTGAATATTACGCAATAAGGATATTAATTATTAATTAGTTGCTCATCTGCACTGGTTTAGCAACGCAAAATGTTTCCCTATTAGCTTCGTGAGCGGTATGTACACAGCGGGGACTGGGTGGCTCTATGCGCAGTAAAAAATGATTTATAATCAGAATTAATGTGACAAAATATGATTTTTAAACAACAGACAGCAGCAGCATGCAGCAAATTTAGCACCTGTTGAGCGGTACGCGAACTACAATAACACGAGAATTGAGAGCGACTGACTATGATTAAGTACTGAGTGAGACAGATCGGCCAATAGTCTTTGTTCCAATCAAAATTTCGCCATTTTCGATACATATCGGCAGTTTATAAAATTCTGTCCTGCGGTGTAAATGCGCCGAATTGAATCATTTTCGACTCTATCTGACTGGGAGGCTGGGACCGAGCGGCTTCATCACTCGGCCGCCTGCTCCAGCAGGATCGGCTGCGCCTCCTCGCTGCCCACAACGTCGATCTCAGCGTCCTCCTCAGCCTCCGCCTCATCCATTGGCTCATCGAACTCGGCGTCCGCCTCGGCCTCGTCGAATTCCTCGTCGAGCATCAGCAGCTCCTCGGTCTCGCCTTCGCCCTCCATGCTGGCGGTGGCCTCGCCGGCAGCAGCAGCGGGGGCCTCGGCAACTTCGGCAATCTCGGCGGCTTCGGTGGAGATGCCGCCCTCGGAAGCGGAAGCGGCGGCGGTGGCGGCGGACAGCACGACGCCGCTCAGGCAGGTGTAGTCGCGGCTCTCGTGCTTGCGCTCCAGGTACTGCAGGCACTCGGCGCTGCTCAGCCGGGTGTCGATGCTCAGCTTGGGGTCGAAGCCGGGATGCGTCACCTCGATGTGGCGCACCAGGTGGTCCTTGCGGTAGTAGGACTTGCGGCAGCAGCGGCACTCGAACGGCTTGAAGCCGACGTGCTTGAGCGAGTGGCGCTGCAGGTTGGAGCGCTGGGTGAAGCTGGCGGCGCAGAAGGTGCACTTGTACACCTTGTGCGTGGTGAAGGTGTGCTTGGACAGGCCAGCCAGGGACTGGAACACGATGCCGCACTGGTTGCACGGGAAGGTCCGGTTGCCGGGCCGGCGCGACCGCACTTGGCGCGGAGCTGCCGGCTTCTGCGGCTGCGGCGGCCGCTGAGACTGCGGCTGCTGCGACAGCGGCGGCGGCGGCAGCTGAAGGCCGGCGGGAGCGAGGGCGGGCAGGTGGGCAGCGCTCAGCAGGGCCGGCGGCCTGACAACCCGCTGTTGCACCGCGGCGGCCAGGTACGGGTGGAAGGCCAGGTCTGGGTTGTTCAGCTGGAAGGCGGCGGCGGCGGAGGTGGAGACTGCCGGCTTCAGTGGAGTCGACGAGGAGCCGGCAGCGCCGACTGACGGCGAACCGTGGCGGCTGAGGTTCAGCGGCTGCGGCTCCTCGTCCTCGGCGGCGACGGCGGCGGCGGCGGCCGTGCCGGGGGTCGACAGATCCACGCCGAAGCTGCTGGACGCGTCGCGAGACGGGGCGGTGGCGGCGGCTGGGGCGGGCACGAAGGAGTCCTCGCCGGACGGCACCATCCGTTGCGGCGCCTGCGACTTCCGCTTGCTGCCGCCAACGCTGGCGCTGCCAGCGGGCGGGGCGGCGGCGACGGGGCCGCAAGCGGGCTTGGCTGGGAGCTCCTCGGACACCTCGACATTCAGCGCCTCAGTCTGGTCGTCAAAGCGGACGCTCATGAGCAGGGTGACCCTAGCGTTGGTGTCGAAGTCGAAGGTGTCGCGCACCAGCTCCATGAGGCGGGCCTTGAACTTGGCCTTGTCCATCTCGCTGATGACGCCGCTGTCGTTGCCGCTGCTGCCGCTACTGCTGGCGCCGCTCAGGTCCGCTGCGGCGGGCTCGGGCTGCAGGTAGCAGATTATGAGGATGAGCGATGAGCGATTCTGCACATGCTACTTACAGTAAGCAGGCAATAGTAGCAAATGCAATAAATATTTTCAGACTTCTTAATAGCAGCGAATTGTCAGAAAAATTGGAATGTTTGATTGAAGCCCAGAACCGGAAGGAGCCCCTAAATGTGACTGCAGATTGTGTATACAAAACTACAAAGGCGCGCACACCCCAGGATAAGAATCTGTCACAGTCCCCTCTATACAAGCCAACTGGTCACATAGCAACTGCCAGCCAGGCTGCTGCATCCCAGCTGCACAATATACATCCTGTGCGCCTCTGCAAGCTCCACAGGGCAGGAAGTGGCAGACACAGGAAGTCCCTAAACACATTTCTTATCATCTGCTGTTATCCTCAAGAAGTGAGTGAAGGAGATTTTAGAGAGAGCACAGGATCAAAGCAAAGTCTGCTGCTGCTGCTGCTGCACTGCGGCACCTGTGGCACGGCTGAGTCATCCGCAGGCAGGAATATGCAAAGCAGGGCCCACTCGGCTCAATTTCCCCTTAAAAGCTTATAATTAGACACAGCACCATTGTGGGACACAGCGCCAGGACTAAATAGAAATCCGTGCCTCTTCCCGAACTAACTGATCCTTAGCAGAGAGAGGGGAGTGAAAGTGTCAGCTTACTGGGGCCCAGCACTTCCTGTGTGACTGTGCCGCCTGCTTCCTGTGTGTCATCGCATTCAAGCGCTTGCAACTGCGCACTGTGCAAGTGGGGGGATCCACGCGCCTCTCTGCCCCCCTCCCCCCAATTTTCCTTTTACAGTTATTGTTGGTGTTAGCGCCAGCCATAATATTTAGTGTAGCAATCCTTCACTGCATCATTGAGGCTCAGAACCGTGATTTCCCCAGTTGAAATCCAATCCCACCCGCCATGCTCTGCCGCAGTCAGACAGTCAGTCAGTCAGTCAGGCGGCCCCCTTATCGCTACAGCTCTGCAACACCCGCGACAGTCTATGGCCGAGAGACAGCCAGAAGTCACGTATCCATTTACAAGCATAACTTGGCTCCCGTCTTGGGATTCAAGAATCGCGGGGAGATTGCAGGGGAGCTCACACCCGGTCTCTGTATCCATAGGCCGAGCAGGCAAGTTAAACACCATAAATAAAAGCAAGGCATAATTGAATATCCCCCCTACCTGAGACTTGGAGACTATAAGAACGTGGGAGCCAGAGTGAGTCATGCTAGTTAAAGAAAAACTTCTGCTTCTGAAACTCGGGAGGGGGCTGGGCGCGGCTGGGCAACCAGAGCGTGCCAGAAAGGGAGCTCAGGAGCTCACTGTGGGAGCGTGGCCGGCAATGACTCAGCAGCCACAGCCCGTCCCCTATCTACTCTGGTTCTCATTCCCGGCCGGCACCAGCTCACAGACCGGGGCGCCTCCCCCCCCCCCCTAGCAACTGAGGAGCTCAAGCAGCTCGCTAAGTGATAAGGGGCAGGCGGGCGGTAACCGGACTCCCCTGGGGGAAGGGATTGAGAACGGGGGGAGGGGAGGGCGGCTCCAGAGAGTTCTGGCATCCGCCTTGGGGAGCTGCTGCTGCAGAAGCCGGGGGCCTGCCCAGGAATGAGCGGCGGGTAGCAACAAGGCCGGGAGCCCAGAAGCTCAGGACAGGCAGATAAAGAGGGCGGCACAGCTCCGCCGGCTCGGGCTCGAAAATCGAACGATAAGCCGAGCCGCTGACAGATGCGAGTGCGAGAAACCCCAGCATTTGTTGCTGTGCGAGCTGCTGCAGCTGCATGGCAATTTTGGGGAGCTTCATGGGGGCTCTCCTGCGTGCCGCGGCTCTGTGAAAACTGCAGCAAAAGCCTCCTTACTGCGCAAATCCCCCCTCCCTCTCCTTTCCCCAATGCACTGGGCTCGCCCCAGACCCGATTTGCATCCTTCCTGTCTCAGCGACTCTCTCACGCCAACCGGGGGGATGCGGTCTGCAGCAAGCAGAGGCCAACAGCCTACAATAGCCTAGTAGGAATGCGACGCAGCACAAACTGCACTCACCGGGGGAGGGGAGTAGAGAATCTTTGCCGGCACTTCAATCCTGTGCGCAGAGGGTGAGCGGGTGAGAGAGAGAGAGCTGTGGGCCTGTGCAGCAGAGAGCGAACTTGCGTGTAGAATCTCGGAAACCAGGCCGGTAACTGCAGAACCCGAGCTCGAGCAAAAAGAGAAGTCTCTGCGCGTCTCTCTGTCTCTCAGGCCCGGGGTGGCAAGGATAAGGCAAAGCGAAAGCACCGCTGCAGTCCCCAAGCCTCTCCCCCCTGTTTATACAGTACCGCTGCAGCAGGGGAGGGCGGAGACCCGCTCTGCAGCAGCAGCCCGCCTTCCTCTCCTTCCCTACCCCCCTCCCAATGGGCCAAGGCGAGATCCTATCTGGCCTTCCTTCGGCTCCGGGCCCGCGGGCATTGCGCGGCTCAAGCCTCCCCGAACTACCTGCTGCTGCACACACACACAGGCGCGCGCACAAGTTGGGAGGAGTGTAATGAGTGGCTTAGTCCCATGCCAGGGACAGGGAGGGCATCCGGACCCCCCCCCTTATCAGCAGCGCTGCTTAACCCGGTTCAGAATGCGCGCATGCAGAGGCCTGCAGCCCGAGCCCCAGCCATTGGAACCCAACGGCCAGGGGGGGGGAATGAGCGAGCGAATATTTCCTTCTCTGACGCAAGCCGGCGGTCCCAAGGCCTGTCTATAATGGCTTTGACATTGTATACACTTCTACATTATTGTGTATCAGTTTGGCACGCTCAAGAAGTCACGGCTGGCTTAAGATTATTTATCAAATAAATTACCTGTAGCAAAGGGCCATTAGGATTATATCTTTCCATCTAGAAGGCCAGGCCTGCATCAGACACAAAGAAAACTTTGCCGCAGGCGGGAGCACCTGCACCCCAACCCGGCCGGGGACCCGAACCCCACTAGGCTGCATTCTCAGAGTAAGGGGCAGTCTCTGTTAGGCCTTGCGCAATTACTGAGCTGTGAAGCCTGCAGGCTGCAACAAGAGAGCAGGACCGACAGAGGATGGATGCAAGATGAAAGAAAGCAGCTAACTAAGGGACTAAAAACCCCGAGAGCAGAAGGGGGCCGGGCCAGAGCACAAAGTGGCGAAGGTATCACACCGACCCTCCTCACAATAGGAAAGATTGAAATGCAGTGAGGTCCGCGCCACTGCCATCCTTCACCTCTCTTCCGCAGTCCGCAGCCTTTTTCGAATGGGGGGGGGGCTTTGCGTGCCTTGTGTGCGGGGTTGCGGTCTGAGATTTCTATAGACTGAGAACACCCCATGCGAGACCGGAGCCGGGGCAATGGAGCGAGAGAAAAATACTGTTTTAGGAAGAAAGGGAGCTGGTAACAGAGGGCGCAGTCTAGTCATTCAATTTCTATTGCAAGTTGAAGGCAATGTAAGCAGGTGCCAGCTACAGAGGGGGCGCCACGCCAGCTACAGAGGGGGCGCCACGCCAGCTACAGAGGGGGCGCCACGCCAGCTACAGAGGGGGCGCCACGACAGCTACAGAGGGGGCGCCACGACAGCTACAGAGGGGGCGCCACGACAGCTACAGAGGGGGCGCCACGACAGCTACAGAGGGGGCGCCACGACAGCTACAGAGGGGGCGCCACGCCAGCTACAGAGGGGGCGCCACGACAGCTACAGAGGGGGCGCCAGCTACAGAGGGGGCGCCAGCTACAGAGGGGGCGCCAGCTACAGAGGGGACGCCAGCTACAGAGGGGACGCCAGCTACAGAGGGGACGCCAGCTACAGAGGGGAGGCCAGCTACAGAGGGGGGGGGCTCCGCTAGAATTTACAAAATCTAAACCGTCACAGAATCAGTCTGATGAAATGTATGAAATGTAAGCTGAACAAAATTAACCAAGCAAGTCTCCACCCGGATCAATTTCAATACTGTCAGGAAAACAATTTTGGGGAACTCAAATTTCTCTGCTGCCTTTGAGTCGGCTTTTACTAACCGCGTGGCTGCAGGTTGGCAACTCTTGGGAGAGGGTCAAGGCAGGCACAGACAGGCAGTGTGACTCACTCGCAGCATTCCCCTGCTCTCCCCCTGCAGCGTGATCTCCGAGTTCCGAGTTCTCCCAGAGGCGCTGTGCCGCCCCTCCCCCTAGCAACTGCAGGCTTTCCTAGGCCCAGGGCGTGCTGACGCAGGGACAAGCAAACAAAGCCAGCACTGGACTGGTTGCGGGGGCCCGGCCGGGATTCGGGTCTGTGCTCGCTCGCCGAGAAATCTCTTTAAGCACCCCCTCCACCACCCCGCTGCAGGGCTGCCTTGGGAACAATGGGGGCAGGGCGGGGTGGGGGTCGCTGGGACCCGAGCTCGCCAGCGTGGAGTAAGTTGCTCGGACTCGACCATCTGCCCCTAATTAAAACCCCCCTTAAGCCGCACGAGACGGCGTGGAGGAATTCCTGCCCCGGTCCTCCTGACGCAGGCAAACAGTCAGTCTCACCGCAGTCCCCGTGTTGCCATGCAGGAGAGGGATAGAGGCATGACTGGACAATGTTCTGCAACCCACGCTATTGCCGCTGAGAGACAACTGGACTCAACCGACTGATTGACTCATACAAGCACCGACACCGCATTCCCCCAGTCTTGCTTTTTAATCACTTTACGAGTATTCGTGTCTTTCAAAAACAGAATGAAAGAAACTAATTTGAACGGTGATTAGTGAAGCAAACGTTTAAAAAATTGAGATGTGAAATACCTAAATGTGAATGTTCTATCACAAGCATATCTAGAGCACAGCTAAATTGTAATTTTGCACAACTTAGTAAACCGCGAGGCTGCGACTGCAATAAACACTAATAACAGGTAAATGACGGCTCAAGTATATAAAGTCAGGGTCATTGAGCACTATAATAGGAAATAATAAATAGAAAGGTGAGGATAGTTTAGAAGCCACTTACACTTTGCGCCTGAGGCGGGCACGTGCTCGGCGATGTCCCAGCAGCTCCTCCGTAGTTCAGGTTCTCCTTGGCGGCGGCGCGGTTGGCGTTGGCTGCGTGCCAGGATTGCAGGTAGGACTGCAGCTGGTAGAAGCTCAGGTTGCAGGAGTTCAACACTGTAGCCGACATAGCGGGGGATTCAAGTCAATCTGATCCGAGGTAAGTGAGAATCGATGGCAGGAGAGAGTCAGGTGTGACCGGAGTTGTTTATTCAGTTCTGGGCTGGGACAAGAGGCGGCTCTCGGTCTGAGGAAACAGAGCGGAGATAAAGCGGGGGCCTTTATGGGGCCTCAGTTTGGGACCTGGGATGGGGGAGCGCCCTCGAGCAGCCAATGAGGGAGCGGGCCTGGGTGGCCGCGCCTGGGAGGGTTTTGGAGGGAAGAGAGGGAAGGCTTATTTGAGGGTCCGCAACGGTCGCTCATTTCACTTTACAATACAAGTAGTGAAGTGGGGGGGTGGCGGGTGGCGGGCGGGCTGTGCAGGGCTTTCATTTCTCACCCTCCTTATTTTATCTCTAAACCTCCCCGCCCGGGCCGGCCTCAGTCGCAGCCCCCCACCCCAACCCCCCTAAAATTCCAACTCCGCGTAGCTCGCGCCAGCCGGGCGGGCGCGAGGAAAACTTGATTACAGCGTGCACTTATTTATCAATTCTCAATGAAACACAGGGAGGGGGCAACCGTCCGTCTTGCCGAAAAATAGCAAGCCACAGTTCCACAGGCGCTAGGAGGGCGCGTGTAAATTGCGCTCCCTCAACCCGCGAATCAGTCAGTCTGTATTTCTATGAAGCGAAATAAGCCAGGAAAACTGCAAAGCTGCTTCTAGCGAAGTGCGAAATTTCAGCCTTTTCTTTTCCTCCCAAGAAACCTTGGCAAATTGGCATGGCGAAATTTAGAATAAGCCTCTCATTGAACTGTCCACCTGACTCCACCTGCAAACCTGCGATCCAAGCATTCCACAATTTCAGGGTGGCTAATTAATTTATTTCAGCTGGGCTGTTCCGTCCACGTGCAGAACAGAACTGATGTATCGACGGTCGAAGGCGCAGGAGTTGGGAGCGGGGGATACGTGAGTTCTTAGAAATTCAATAAACAGTAAGCTTAACAAACAATTACTTAATACACTGACTAGCCGTTTAAATTCGAACTGATTTCTGCGCAGAGTGCACACCTATCTACCTTCCATTTGGCAACCCGATTTCCCATTTGGCTTCCTTAATCCTCGATTTCCCATTTGGCTTCCTTAATCCCCGATTTCCCATTTGGCTTCCTTAACCTCTGATTTCCCATTTGGCTTCCTTAATCCTCGATTCCCATTTGGCTTCCTTAATCCTCGATTTCCCAATTGGCTTCCTTAATCCCCGATTTCCCATTTGGCTTCCTTAACCTCTGATTTCCCATTTGGCTTCCTTAATCCTCGATTTCCCATTTGGCTTCCTAATTATTCCCCGATTCCCATTTGGCTTCCTTAACCTCTGATTTCCCATTTGGCTTCCTTAATCTCCGATTCCCATTTGGCTTCCTTAATCCCCGATTCCCATTTGGCTTCCTTAACCTCTGATTTCCCATTTGGCTTCCTTAACCTCTGATTTCCCATTTGGCTTTCTTAACCTCTGATTTCCCATTTGGCTTTCTTAACCTCTGATTTCCCATTTGGCACCCCGATTTCCCATTTGGCTTCCTTAATCCCCGATTTCCCATTTGGCTTCCTTAATCCCCGATTTCCCATTTGGCTTCCTTAACCTCTGATTTCCCATTTGGCTTCCTTAATCCTCGATTTCCCATTTGGCTTCCTTATTCCCCAATTCCCATTTGGCTTCCTTAACCTCTGATTTCCCATTTGGCTTCCTTAATCCCCGATTCCCATTTGGCTTCCTTAACCCCCGATTTCCCATTTGGCTTCCTTAATACCCGATTTCCCATTTGGCTTCCTTATTCCCCAATTCCCATTTGGCTTCCTTAACCTCTGATTTCCCATTTGGCTTCCTTAATCCCCGATTTCCCATTTGGCTTCCTTAACCTCTGATTTCCCATTTGGCTTTCTTAACCTCTGATTTCCCATTTGGCTTTCTTAACCTCTGATTTCCCATTTGGCTTCCTTAATCCCCGATTTCCCATTTGGCTTTCTTAACCTCTGATTTCCCATTTGGCTTCCTTAACCTCTGATTTCCCATTTGGCTTTCTTAACCTCTGATTTCCCATTTGGCTTCCTTAATCCCCGATTTCCCATTTGGCTTTCTTAACCTCTGATTTCCCATTTGGCTTTCTTAACCTCTGATTTCCCATTTGGCACCCCGATTTCCCATTTGGCTTCCTTAATCCTCGATTTCCCATTTGGCTTCCTTAATCCCCGATTTCCCATTTGGCTTCCTTAACCTCTGATTTCCCATTTGGCTTCCTTAATCCTCGATTTCCCATTTGGCTTCCTTATTCCCCGATTCCCATTTGGCTTCCTTAACCTCTGATTTCCCATTTGGCTTCCTTAATCTCCGATTCCCATTTGGCTTCCTTAATCCCCGATTCCCATTTGGCTTCCTTAACCTCTGATTTCCCATTTGGCTTCCTTAACCTCTGATTTCCCATTTGGCTTTCTTAACCTCTGATTTCCCATTTGGCTTTCTTAACCTCTGATTTCCCATTTGGCACCCCGATTTCCCATTTGGCTTCCTTAATCCCCGATTTCCCATTTGGCTTCCTTAATCCCCGATTTCCCATTTGGCTTCCTTAACCTCTGATTTCCCATTTGGCTTCCTTAATCCTCGATTTCCCATTTGGCTTCCTTATTCCCCAATTCCCATTTGGCTTCCTTAACCTCTGATTTCCCATTTGGCTTCCTTAATCCCCGATTTCCGATTTGGCTTCCTTAATCCCCGATTTCCCATTTGGCTTCCTTAATCCCCGATTTCCCATTTGGCTTCCTTAACCTCTGATTTCCCATTTGGCTTCCTTAATCTCTGATTTCCCATTTGGCTTCGTTAATCCTCGATTTCCCATTTGGCTCCCTTAATCTCTGATTTCCCATTTGGCTTGCTTAATCCCCGATTTCCCATTTGGCTTCCTTAACCTCTGATTTCCCATTTGGCTTCCTTAATCTCTGATTTCCCATTTGGCTTCGTTAATCCTCGATTTCCCATTTGGCTCCCTTAATCTCTGATTTCCCATTTGGCTTGCTTAATCCCCGATTCCCATTTGGCTCCCTTAATCTCTGATATCCCATTTGGCTTCCTTAATCCCCGATTTCCCATTTGGCTTCCTTAACCTCTGATTTCCCATTTGGCTCCCTTAATCTCTGATTTCCCAGTTGGCTTTCTTAACCTCTGATTTCCCATTTGGCTTCCTTAATCCCCGATTTCCGATTTGGCTTCCTTAATCCCCGATTTCCCATTTGGCTTCCTTAATCCCCGATTTCCCATTTGGCTTCCTTAACCTCTGATTTCCCATTTGGCTTCCTTAATCTCTGATTTCCCATTTGGCTTCGTTAATCCTCGATTTCCCATTTGGCTCCCTTAATCTCTGATTTCCCATTTGGCTTGCTTAATCCCCGATTCCCATTTGGCTCCCTTAATCTCTGATATCCCATTTGGCTTCCTTAATCCCCGATTTCCCAATTGCCGATAGAAAGCCACCATGCCCAACTGCTAACAACGAAAAGTAACAAAAAATCCTATACATCCTGACTGAGAATCACCCTCAAAAACATTCTATTTGGATTCGACTGATTGGGTTGGATTCGGTTGGCATTGGAATGGGTTGGATTGGAATGCATTGAATTGGATTGGAATGGATTGGATTAGATTGGATTGGATTGGATTGGATTGGATTGGATTGGATTGGATTGGATTGGATTGGATTAGATTTGGATTAGATAGGATTGGATTGGATTGGATTGGATTGGATTGGCTTGGATTGGATTGGATTAGATTGGATTAGATTGGCTTGGATTGGATTGGATTAGATTGGATTAGATTGGCTTGGATTGGATTGGATTGGATTGGATTCGATTGGATTGGATTGGATTGGATTAGATTGGCTTGGATTGGAATGGATTGGAATGGATTGGATTGGATTGGATTGGATTAGATTGGATTAGATAGGATTGGATTGGATTAGATTGGATTGGATTGGCTTGGATTGGATTGGATTAGATTGGATTAGATTGGATTGGATTGGATTGGATTAGATTGGATTAGATTGGATTGGATTGGATTGGATTGGATTAGATTGGATTAGATTGGATTAAATTGGATTGGATTGGATTAAATTGGATTAGATTGGATTAAATTGGATTGGATTAGATTGGATTGTATTGGATTGGATTGGTTTGGATTTGATTTGATTGGATTGGATTAGATTGGATTGGATTGGATTGGATTAGATTGGATTAAATTGGATTGGATTAGATTGGATTGGATTGGATTAGATTGGATTAAATTGGATTGGATTGGATTGGATTAGATTGGATTAGATTGGATTGTATTGGATTGGATTGGTTTGGATTGGATTGGATTGGATTAGATTTGATTGGATTGGATTGGATTGGATTGGATTGGATTGGATTAGATTGGATTAAATTGGATTAGATTGGATTGGATTGGATTGGATTAGATTGGATTGGATTAGATTGGATTAGATTGGATTGGATTGGATTGGATTAGATTGGATTGGATTAGATTGGATTAGATTGGATTGTATTGGATTGGATTGGTTTGGATTGGATTGGATTGGATTGGATTTGATTGGATTGGATTGGATTGGATTGGATTGGATTGGATTGGATTGGATTGGATTAGATTGGACTGGATTGGATTTGATTGGATTGGATTGGATTGGATTGGATTGGATTGGATTGGATTGGATTGGATTAGATTGGATTGGATTGGATTGGATTAGATTGGACTGGATTGGATTGGATTGGATTGGATTGGATTGGATTGGATTGGATTAGATTGGATTGGATTGGATTTGAATAAATGAATGCAAATGAAATCAGACGACAATCAAATGCATTATTGCAAGAATACCGGTATGTGAATAGGTATTAGCAAATCCGAATTAAAGTTTAATAAAATTAGAATCAGGATAAAAATTATTATCATAAAATTCTCGGATGGCACTCATGACCGGCAAGCAGTACTGTCCCAGTTCCTGGGATTCGGATCCCTACTCATGAAGCCTTCTCCACTCCATCCTGTACGTTTCCCCCAGTTCCAGACTCCCAGTCAAAGCGCTGGGATTTATCTGTCAGAACTTTAATATGCGTTCCCTATAAAAGTGATAATGATAATTTGTTTACCTTGCTTAACTAAACATACAGGTCCGAAAGGTCAGGTGAGAAAATTAATTTCAAGACAATATAAATACTCACTCAAAGCTAAGCTCTTATCACAGGAGCTGAGCTCGTGTCTTCCAAAGGCATAATCTGCAGTACCAGACGACTGATTTATAATCACAATTGCACCGATTGTAGCGCCGCAGCTCATAATTGACTGCATGGTTTGCTCAAAATTATGCCGCAATTCAGCACAATTATAAGGAAGTGAATTTCGATTATTGCAAACAAAAAGCCTCAGATAAGATAAGGCTGCGCAGAGTAGGCGGCCCACTGCACCCACCAGCCACTTTCGCCAGCTAATTACTGCATCACTGATAAACACAGGTAGATTAAAAGCCATCGTTGAATTAGTGGAAGAGTTAAATATTGATTTAAGGGCAGGCAAGGGCTCAGGGCCTTAAAGAAAAACAGGGATTTACCTGGCTAAGGATTTTTAAGAAATCAAAGATATTCAAACGCTGAACTGATGCCAAAATGAAGAGAAATCCCTTGGGAATGCGAGGATTAATTGAATATTATTTGCTTCTCACCTACAAGAGTAGAATGTTGCAAGTAAATAGCTGATAAAAATTCGCTTTACCCATCGAGAGTCGACACACATGTGTAAAAGCTCTTTCTTGCTGCTGCCCCCCCCCCCCCCCGTTTCTTTTTGTCCAAGAGATCCCTGTCAAATGTCTGTCTGTCTGGTAGCCCGGGCAGCAGCAAAAACTGAAATATTTGGCAGGAACCGGGCCAAGATTCCCAAATCCTTTTTTCACAGGGTACCCGCGGCAGCTGGGAGCAGCAGGTGCTGGGACGATTCTGGCACAGTGCGCTGCTAATTCAGAGAGATTTTGAAACATTAATAATTCCCTATGACTTTCACGATGCCAGTCAAGACGCAGCCTCAGTTATTGATTTGTAGCTATCCGATATGTATCGATAATACACTTTACTCGGCTATTGATTTGTAGCTCTCCGATATGTATCGAAAACACACTCTACTCAGTGATGGGCGATGCCATGCTGGAGGTCGGAAATGCCAGACAAGCAGCTTTTGAAAAGTGAATTTTTTCTGCAAAGCAGCGGAGAGGGTCATGCAGCTCAAGGGGAAATGCTAATTAAATTAAAATCCCTTCTGCCTCCGGTTGAGTCGAGCCGCTTAAAAAATGGAGAACCGCATCGCATTTTGCCTTTTTTAAATTGCTTTCAGCAGCCGATGCCTGATGCGGGCGTGCGGAGCGGTCTTTGCTCTGCTCTGACAAAACCCTTGCTGCTGCTGCTACTGCTGCTGCTCTGTCATATTTGATAAATACGCCATCCGCTTCTTGATAGACCGACGACCTGCCAGTGTCAGCGTTATTGCTATTCGAGTCATTGAGTCTACAGTTTTGTCTGAGATTGAAGTGTCTTTATATTCTTTGTTACTCGCCCACCATTTAGAATATTAGTTTGTTTATGAAGCTGTGTCAGCCCTTAGGCCGAGCATTCTCACTGACTGTGTCAGCCCTTCCCTTAGGCCGAGCATTCTCACTGACTGTGTCAGCCCTTCCCTTAGGCCGAGCATTCTCACTGACTGTGTCAGCCCTTCCCTTAGGCCGAGCATTCTCACTGACTGTGTCAGCCCTTCCCTTAGGCCGAGCATTCTCACTGACTGTGTCAGCCCTTCCCTTAGGCCGAGCATTCTCACTGTGTCAGTCCTTAGGCTGAGCATTCTCCCTGACTGTGTCAGTCCTTAGGCCGAGCATTCTCCCTGACTGTGTCAGTCCTTAGGCCGAGCATTCTCCCTGACTGCGTCAGTCCTTACGCCGAGCATTCTCACTGACTGTGTCAGTCCTTAGGCCGAGTATTCTCACTGACTGTGTCAGCTTACAGGCCAGGTGCTGTTATGAAGCATTTCTTTTAACGTCAATTGGTCTCAAGAAAAGGGCGCAGAAGAGCGCATTTCTGTGATAGCCAGACTTGCATGTAAAGCAAACTAAAGCTTCGAGAGCGAACCTCAGAGAAACTTTTTTCGAAACTCTTTATTGGAAAAATTGTTACCTTTACTTAACTGCACCTGTTTAAAGATACTCGACTGAGCTCATTCTGACTGTGGCAAGAGAACGGGCGCAGGCAATGGTGCAGTTTCGAAAAATCAGAAACTCAAACACAGGAGAACTTCGAGTCGATAGCAAAGCCGCATTAGCGGGCAGTCAGTTCCGCCTTGTGTACTTTAAGCTTTCCAGCATTTTCCTACGATCGGCTCTCGCGTTCCGTTCATTCGTGTATTCGACTCAAAACTCTTGGATGACGCTAGGAGCTAGGAGGCTGGGAAATCAAGGAGGACGAGAGGCCGCCGTGTTCCGGGGCAAATTGCTGCCGCATAATTGGATTGCTGGCGACTCGCTTTCAGACAGTGGGGGGGGGGGCTGCGGTGAGCGGGGAGGGGCGAACAACACAGAGGCGCCCCGCTACAGAGCAGGACGCGAGGCTGCTTGCGGCGGCTTTTGTTCGGCGGCGCGAGGGCGAAATGGCCGGCAAAAACCGGCCACGGTAAAAGCAGAAGCGTGTAGGCAGCAGCGGTGCTCCATTAATAGTTTATGATGATCAGAGGGGCGCAGCGGCCAGGTGCTTTAAAGCTTGGAGTGCACAGAAGGAAAATAACATGAAAACGGGTTAAACATGAGCTGTGACCCGACTGCGGTGCATTAGGGGGGTCAGCTGAGTTGAACAGGATCACGGTGGTGCATTGGGGATGTCATGCAGCTGAGTTGAACAGGATCACGGTGGTGCATTGGGGATGTTATGCAGCTGAGTTGAACAGGATCACGGTGGTGCATTGGGGATGTCATGCAGCTGAGTTGAACAGGATCACGGTGGTGCATTGGGGATGTCATGCAGCTGAGTTGAACAGGATCACGGTGGTGCATTGGGGATGTCATGCAGCTGAGTTGAACAGGATCACGGTGGTGCATTGGGGATGTCATGCAGCTCAGTTGAACAGGATCACGGTGCTGCATTTGGGAGTACGCTGGGGACACATACGGACATAAATTAATTGTTGAATGGAACAGAGAAAATGGAAATATTGAATGATTAACAATTCTGTTTGATGGGAATCAAGCAATCTGCGATTTTGTTTCCGGCAAAAAATATCAAAGAAAAATGGGAAAAATATCTGCTGGCAGTTTCAAGCGCACAGTTCGGACAGACATGACTCAAATGACGACATTCTAAGGGACAGGACAATATCTTACGAGTCCAAAGTAATGTCCGTTTATTGAAAAAAAAGAAAAGAAAAAACGATTTAATAAATATATACCTGGCCATAAGTTGCCCAGGTGTGGCAGCCGATGCAAATGTACTTCTAGCGCAGCTCCGAGCTGCTATCCAATCACAGCATTGTGCGCTGCAGCTGACTCGAGGAATGACGCTGACCCACCACTGGGGCCAGTTACTCTGAAAATCCACCGACTAGCTTCATCATTCCGCATCAATTGATCATCTATAACAACGGTCTATAGACATTTACTCAACATGTCATCATGTCCATAGACATCTACTCAACTCTCAGTCCATAGACATCTACTCAACTCTCAGTCCATAGACATCTACTCAACTCTCAGCCCATAGACATCTACTCAACTCTCAGTCCATAGACATCTACTCAACTCTCAGTCCATCTACATCTACTCAACTCTCAGTCCATAGACATCTACTCAACTCTCAGTCCATAGACATCTACTCAACTCTCAGTCCATAGACATCTACTCAACTCTCAGTCCATAGACATCTACTCAACTCTCAGTCCATAGACATCTACTCAACTCTCAGTCCATAGACATCTACTCAACTCTCAGTCCATCTACATCTACTCAACTCTCAGTCCATAGACATCTACTCAACTCTCAGTCCATAGACATCTACTCAACTCTCAGTCCATAGACATCTACTCAACTCTCAGTCCATAGACATCTACTCAACTCTCAGCCCATAGACATCTACTCAACTCTCAGTCCATAGACATCTACTCAACTCTCAGTCCATAGACATCTACTCAACTCTCAGTCCATAGACATCTACTCAACTCTCAGTCCATAGACATCTACTCAACTCTCAGCCCATAGACATCTACTCAACTCTCAGTCCATAGACATCTACTCAACTCTCAGCCCATCTACATCTACTCAACTCTCAGTCCATAGCCATCTACTCAACTCTCAGCCCATAGACATCTACTCAACTCTCAGTCCATCTACATCTACTCAACTCTCAGTCCATAGACATCTACTCAACTCTCAGCCCATCTACATCTACTCAATCTCTGCGTCGCCATTCTTCAACTCTTCGACGGCGACCTCGCAGTGCCGGGACCGCTTCTCGGCCAGGGCGATCGTCACCGGCTGGGCGGCGCTGCGGCTGCGGCTGCGGCAGCGGCTGCACAGGCAGCGGCGCAGCTCCTTGCGCAGGTTGCGGTTGCAGCAGCCGTGCAGCAGCGGGTTGGCGCAGGCGGACAGCAGCACCATCAGCAGGCAGACGCCCTGACCAATGCGGATGTGCGTAGCGCCTCCGGCACCATCGCCGTCACCGCCGCTGCCGCCGCCGCCGCCACCGTCGCTTCTCTTGCCGCTGCCTGAGTCCAGCAGAGTCTGCACGTCTAGCCGGATGTTGGCGATGGTGAGGGGGCACCAGCAGACCGCGAACACGGCCACCGTGGCCACCAGTAGCGCCTTGGCTCGGGCCTGGCGTCGCGCCTCAAGGGCGCAGCGCTGCTTCCGGTACTCGCTGACTGTCACGGCCGGCGTCTGCTGCGACGTCAGCGGGGCGCCGACGCTGGCGGCTCCCGCGCCGACACCCACGCCCGTTAGGCGACGCCGGAGGAAGCGGGAGATTCTGGCGTGCGCCACGGCCAGCACCAGCAGGGGGATGAGGAACTGCACGGCCAGGGTGACGCCGCTGTAAGCCACCTTGAGCTGCGTCCAGTGCTGGCTCATGTTCTCGATGCACAGCCACTCCTGCCTGCTGATGATCATCTCGTTCTCAGTCACCTGCGACATCAGCGCCATTGGAGAGGCCATGAGCAGGCCCAGAGCCCAGATGCCCAGCACCACCACACGGCAGCGCAGGATCGGCAGAGCGCCCGCCGAGGGGTGAACGATGGTCTGCGGGGTCAAGTGGCATCCGGGTCATAAAACCCAGGCACACATCACAGTGGGTACGTCGTCTCTTGCTTTATTTTGGTCCGAGGCCAATATTCCCACCCAAAATATTCTCGCCAGGGCCGTCGCGGACCGACTCGAGAGCTTTGGTTGTTAAATTGCAGCTCTGCTGTTGTCACCCATGCCTACGGTTGTTAAATTGCAGCTCTGCTGTTGTCACCCATGCCTACGATTGTTAAAGTGCAGTCCCGATGTTGTCACCCATGCCTACGATTGTTAAAGTGCAGTCCCGATGTTGTCACCCATGCCTACGATTGTTAAAGTGCAGTCCCGATGTTGTCACCCATGCCTACGATTGTTAAAGTGCAGTCCCGATGTTGTCACCCATGCCTACGATTGTTAAAGTGCAGTCCCGATGTTGTCACCCATGCCTACGATTGTTAAATTGCAGCTCTGCTGTTGTCACCCATGCCTACGATTGTTAAATTGCAGCTCTGCTGTTGTCACCCATGCCTACGATTGTTAAATTGCGCATGCATTTTAATCCCAGACAGCAAAGAAAAAAAAGACCCAAACGATGTCAGTTGTTCTTTGTCAAAGGAAATTTTTGACTGCACCGTCAACGCACACTGGGAAAAGTTTCAATAAATGCTCCTGCCAGGTCCTAAGATTTACAGTAGTTGAATCCAACACGCAGGACTGAAGAAGCGGCTCTCTATCAAAGCAGGGGGCCACTGTTGATAATCCAAGAATCCAAGACGCGGCACTGTTGATTCAGCGGCGAGAGAAGCTCCCAGCACTCTGTGTTCGGATTCTCCCGGGACCGGAAGGGCCCGACAAGCGGCTGCACAATTTCCCTTCCAGCATCCCAAATCCCCCACCCGCTCCAAATCCTGGTGCAGGAAGAGGCTGGGAGGACTGAACGAGAAAGCTTTTCTAAGGCAGCAGATTTCCTACTTGCTCTGTTTGCAATTCAGAGTTTAACTTTGAGCGACAAGCGGCCAGAAAGGTTGCAGAACAGACAAATCTGCTCTCAAGACTTGAGTCAGGATGGCCAGCCATGTGATGCCATTCTCTCTATTCCCCAGCATGCTCAGTGTCACTCTAGTCCCAGCATGCTCAATGTCACTCTGGTCCCAGATTTCTCCATGTCACTCTGGTCTCTAGTCCCAGCATGCTCAATGTCACTCTGGTCCCAGATTTCTCCATGTCACTCTGGTCTCTAGTCCCAGCATGCTCAGTGTCACTCTGGTCCCGGATTTCTCCATGTCACTCTAGTCCCAGCATGCTCAATGTCACTCTAGTCCCAGCATGCTCATATCACTCTAGTCCCAGATTTCTCCATGTCACTCTAGTCCCAGCATGCTCAATGTCACTCTAGTCCCAGCATGCTCAATGTCACTCTAGTCCCAGCATGCTCAATGTCACTCTGGTCCCAGATTTCTCCATGTCACTCTGGTCTCTAGTCCCAGCATGCTCAATGTCACTCTGGTCCCAGATTTCTCCATGTCACTCTGGTCTCTAGTCCCAGCATGCTCAGTGTCACTCTGGTCCCAGATTTCTCCATGTCACTCTAGTCCCAGCATGCTCAATGTCACTCTAGTCCCAGCATGCTCATATCACTCTAGTCCCAGATTTCTCAATGTCACTCTAGTCCCAGCATGCTCAATGTCACTCTAGTCCCAGCATGCTCAATGTCACTCTAGTCCCAGCATACATAATGTCACTCTAGTCCCAGCATACATAATGTCACTCTAGTCCCAGCATACATAATGTCACTCTAGTCCCAGCATACACAATGTCACTCTAGTCCCAGCATGCTCAATGTCACTCTAGTCCCATTCTTCGAAAAAAAACATTTTTTGGCCAATCCACCGATGACGTCATCAGCTCTTTGCCTACCCGGAAGCGCTCCAGAGCCACGGCGCTGACGGAGAAGGTGGAGACGAAGAGGTTCAGGCCGGTCAGCAGGCTGGCAGCCTTGCACAGCGGCTCTCCATAGGGCCAGCCATACTGACTCTGCAGCAGCTGCATGAGGTTGAGCGGCTGGGTGATGAGGCAGAGCAGCAGGTCCGAGCAGGCCAGGTTGAGCACGAACAGGCCGTGCGAGTTGGAGCGCAGCGCCCGCCGTGAGCAGAGGGCGCCGGCCAGCAGGAAGTTCGCCAGGCCGCCCGCCACGATGAGGACGGCGAAGGCGGCGGCGAGGCCGAGCATGGCGGGCAGCTCCTGCTTCATCTGGTCCAGCATCCGCTGCTCGTTGGCCTGCATGAAGCGGATCAGCGCCGTGTTGTTGGTGCACTTCACCCACCGGTAGATGGCGGAGGGCGGCGCGGCCTCTCCGGGGCTCTGGCAGGCCGTCATGCCCGGCTCTGAGTTCAGCGCAATTCTGCCAGCAAGGCGAGGCGGTTCGGGCTTTCTTGGAATCCGGTGCGATCGGGCAGCGGCTTTTACTGCTGGGGCTCGACCCAGCCTCACTGGGCAGCCAATCTGATTCATCATCAGCCCGTGGATTGTCCTGATTGGCTAAAAAACTTCTTCAGCCTAAGATGTCAGCAGCAAAGCCTGATTGACTGCAGCCCCTTTGAAGCCTTTCTTTGCGTCAGCAGCCTCTCATAATAATAATTAACAATATTTAATAAAAAATCTACTATACCTTCCCCATGCAACCGACAGCTCAGCCGCAGCTATTGCGCGGCGCATCTGAAGGCTGCGTACGGCTGTTCAGTCCAAGGACTGGGGGGGGGGAGGCGCCACGCACCTTCAATTTCCCAAGCTAACGCTGGCGCCCATTTAACAGCTGGGTGAACTGGAGCAATGCAGAGTTAAGTGTTTTGCTTAAGGGCACAAATTGTTCCAGTGGGATCAGGAATCGAACCCCTGACCTTCAAATCGTGAGTCCGACGCTCTAACCACTAGGCTACAACCCCTACTGTCATAAAAAACCCAACAGCATTCGCACCTACCCTAAAACTTATTCGACAGCACCCGCCCCCTGTCCTGAAATGCATTCGACAGCATCCGCCCCCTGTCCTGAAATGCATTCGACAGCATCCGCCCCCTGTCCTGAAATGCATTCGACAGCATCCGCCCCCTGTCCTGAAATGCATTCGACAGCATCCGCCCCCTGTTCTGAAATGCATTCGAAAGCATCCGCCCCCTGTCCTGAAATGCATTTGACAGCATCCGCCCCCTGTCCTGAAATGCATTCGACAGCATCCGCCCCCTGTTCTGAAATGCATTCGAAAGCATCCGCCCCCTGTCCTGAAATGCATTTGACAGCATCCGCCCCCTGTCCTGAAATGCATTCGACAGCATCCGCCCCCTGTCCTGAAATGCATTCGACAGCATCAGCCCCCTGTCCTGAAATGCATTCGACAGCATCCGCCCCCTGTCCTGAAATGCATTCGACAGCATCCGCCCCCTGTCCTGAAATGCATTCGAAAGCATCCGCCCCCTGTCCTGAAATGCATTCGACAGCATCCGCCCCCTGTCCTGAAATGCATTCGACAGCATCAGCCCCTACCCTGAAACGCACTCGACAGCATCAGCCCCCATCCTTCTGGCATTAAGACAACAACCTTCCCAAGCAAAAGTTCTCAATTCCAATGCAAACATTCAGAGCTCAAGACAGCCGACGATCTCAACTCGCACAAAGCAACCACCCAGGGAGGAGAAAAATCACCCAATCGATCACCGAAGCGGAGAAAATCGGAGAAGAGGACAGAGCGGAATGGACTCGGGCTGCACGGCGGGCTGGATTTGCATACAGCTGCAGCAGCGCGGGGACCAGCGGGTCCCGAGTGGAGCGTGCGATGACCAGATGATGCATTATTTAATGAGTCGGGCCGAAACTAAGGCGGCACTCCGGCCCGCAGCTGCGTGCCAGAGAAGGGCAATTAGCGACTTAAAAGCCTGGCGAAGGCCAGAGTGAAAGAGCCACTCGGATGCGCCCACCTGAGACTGCAATCGGAAAAACTGCCGTAGAGACCAGAGATCAAAGCCGATAAACAGAGAAGTGTAAATCCTCAGTTCCCTTGTAGGTTCCCGGTGTGCTCACGGCCAGTGCAAGGGGTCACGACCTCGAAGCTGGAGAGCGGAATCCAGCACTCCAAAAGTTTGTCACCATTATTTGAGGGAATTTGAGCGAAATGATGAACAAACTGAAAGTCAATAGAAAGTCACGGCTGTCTGTTGTTGGTGCAAACAGTCTCTCTGTCCTGCAGTCCCGTACCCGACCTCATGCGAAGACGCACCAGAGCACAAGTAGGCCCGCAGGCAGCACTGATGCTCGGCATGCATACGCAGTGTAAACAACTCCGAATGTAGGGAAAATCAGAGCGAATGCTTTCAGCAAGCAACTCGAATAGCAGCAGCAAGTTGCGTGCCTCCTGCCGCACTCGGGTCTGCTGAGAATCTGAGAACTCCGCCTGAGCGCAGTCTGTTGCGCGGCACGCAAGCCGGGCCAAGGAGACCCTGAGTGCAAGAAGATTCTGGAGTTGCAACTTCTCTCACAGAATTCACAATGAGGCGACTATAGCAGCTGTTTTCTGTATTTATTTTATCAACAGATGTCCCTTTATGAGCAGAGTTAAGTAAGGGGTTGTGGCCTAGTGGTTAGTGTCGGACTTACGACTGAAGGGTCAGGGGTTCGAGTCTCTCGACCTACTCGTAAAAAATTGTGTCTTTGAGCGAGACATTTGACTCTGCATTGCTTCAGCTTCAGGTAATTGAGGGTCCTTGGAATGAACAGCCGTACGCAGCATTCAGAGCTGTCGGTTTAAATTATGAGCAATTACATGTACTTGGAGCATTAGGATTTGAACTTGTGCCGAGGACACCTGCAATGCATGAATTCGGTTCAGACACCCGACTGAAGGATATTGAGGCGTCAGTCAGCGAGCAAGTAGAAGCTCAGGAAAATAGCGGGTCACCCTAACCCTGTATGAAAATGAAGGCTTTGAAACAGTCAGACTCTCTGGACGATCCAGGTTCCCCCTAAAGGTAATCCTTGGCCGGGCTGGGAGGGCGGAGAGTCGAGTTGCCACGGATTAGCGGTAGGTGGGGGGGGGGTGGAGGGGTCCCAGCCTCCGCTGGATGCCTGATCCGATGACGAACTCGGCGCTTAAACAAATCTGCAACAGGGGCAGCGCGAAAGGCGATACGCGGGCGGCTGCCCCCCCCCCCCCTGCCGCCTCCTTCAGCGCATCGAGCGGGCCGCGTGTCCCCGCAGTAGCGTGCGCGGCTCAGGGCTGAGCAGCCGGCCGGAGGTGATGCCGAGTCACGCTGCCAGCCCGTCTCCCCATCTGAAGAGTGCCAGATTTCCCCTCCCAACCCCCTCCCAGAGTCCGCGCCTACGGGCCCGACTGCAAGCGGCGCAGCAGCCAGCTGGACCCGGGGCGATCGACGTCCGTGACGAATTGGCCTCGGCGACGGCGACAACACGGCGAACCCGATACCCCTGCCGACTGGGCTGGCTTTGAGACGGCTGCGCTAGCCAGTTGGACAACAGGGAGGCAGAGAGGAAATCGAGATTAAGCATCAATTTGATGATGAGCAGAATGAAACTGGAGAGCCGGCTGCCCCCAGGGCTGGGGATGCAGGACGAGATTAAAAGAATTGCCAGTGTAGCAGCTCTGACTTCCCTACATTGGCATTTTGCTACTGGATTCGGCTCGCTTGGGTCCAAGACTCTGCGGCCTTGAAGCAAAAGTGCTCGGCTGTGCTGAGATGGCGAGCATGATTGGCTGATTGAAGGGAGACTGCGGGAAGACAATGGAGGGAAATTGAAGGGAGACACTGTGCAGGGAGACAATCAAGGGAGATTGAAGGGAGATTGCAGGGACACTCTGTGCAGGGAGACAATGGAGGGATATTGCAGGGACACAGTGAAGGGAAATTGCAGGGAGACGCTGAAGGGAAATCGCAGGGAGACAATGAAGGGAGACTGCAGGGAGACAATGAAGGGAGACAATGAAGGGAGACAATGAAGGGAGACTGCAGGGAGACAATGAAAGGAGACTGCAGGGAGACAATGAAGTGAGACTGCAGGGAGACAATGAAGAGAGACTGCAGGGAGACAATGAAGGGAGACTGCAGGGAGACAGTGAAGGGAAATTGCAGGGACATATTGAAGGGAAATTGCAGGGACACACTGAAGGGAAATTGCAGGGACATATCGAAGGGAAATTGCAGGGACATATTGAAGGGAAATTGCAGGGACACTCTGTGCAGGGAGACAATGAAGTGAGACTGCAGGGAGACAATGAAGGGGGATTGCATTGAGACACTGTGCAGGGAGACAATGAAGGGGGATTGCAGGGAGACACTGTGCAGGGATACAATGAATTGCAGGGACACACTAAAAGGCGATCGCAGGGATGAAGGGGGCTGCAAGGAAAGAAACTGCAGGGGATCAGGACAGACCGAAACTAACTTGTTTTTGCTGTAGTCATCAAGACGGTATGAAATGCCTGCTACAGTGTTTAATATGGAATCTAGATCAACAGCATATCTACCTGATTAAAGGAAGCGAAATCGGAAAGGTACATATTTACTCTGAATTGCAGATCCTGTTTCCAACTCATAGCCTGCTGTTTCAAGACGGCTCGCTGAGCACAGCTGTTGTGCGTGTATTTGATCTGAGTACAATGCCGCGCCCACACCACAGAGAGAAAAGAAAAGTAACAAGTATAGATAACAAAGTACAGTCATAATCAGACAAAGGCTGAGTAAATTTGTAGCAGGTAATTAGGATTCTAAACGGATGTGGAGTGCAGGCGGAGGGACACCCATCACTGGAGAGGCTTGCTAAGTGCTTATAATATTACTTGCCGCTTTTCGCGGTCCGTGGACAAAAGTACAACGTACTTGGTATGTACATTGAACAACTTTTGCCTGGAAGTTTTGCTCAACCAACTATTAGTGATAATTACACTAGCAATGTACACCAGCATTCTACACTAGCAATGTACACCAGCAATGTTCACTAGCAATGCAACACAGCAATGTACACTAGCAATGCAACACTAGCAATGTACACTAGCAATGTACACTAGCAATGTACGCTAGCAATGTACACTAGCAATGTACACTAGCATTGTACACTAGCAATGTAACACTAGAAATGTAACACTAGCAATGTAACACTAGCAATGTAACATTAGCAATGTAACATTAGAAATGTACACCAGCATTGTACACTAGCAATGTACACCAGCGTTGTACACTAGCAATGTACACCAGCATTGTACACTAGCAATGTACATTAGCAAATAATGTACACTAGTATGGGGAGGGAGGTGGGTGTTGCCTGCGCTAGAGTGCATAGGAAACGTACTTAAAGACTAATAAAATTAGGGCTAGACTAGACTAAACGCGAGAACAAAGAGCGCCACTTTAAAGGATATTTTCTAAGGTATAAAAGGCTGGAGGCTGGAGGCTGGAGGCAAGCTGATTGTTGACAGAGGAACCCAGCCCGCCTGCGCCATGCAGGAGTTCCTTGTGGCCAGGAAGAAAAATCGAAGCGGCAAATTTGCATTTGACTCGGATCAGTGAGGCGGAGAAGATATCGGCATAGGGCATGGATAATATTGAAGCTGAACCAACGCAAACAGACAGCAACCGAACTCAAGTGGCTAAAATTTTGAGTAAATAGCGCCAACCGGTTAAAATATATTGTGAACTACTGTGTCCTGGTGCGCAGAGGAAGACAGACAGACAGACAGACAGACAGACAGACAGACAGACAGACAGACAGACAGACAGACAGACAGACAGACAGACAGACAGACAGACAGACAGACACACAGACAGACAGACAGACAGACAGACAGACAGACAGACAGACAGACAGACAGACAGACAGACAGACAGACAGACAGACAAACAGACAGACAGACAGACAGACAGACAGACAGACAGACAGACAGACAGACAGACAGACAGACAGACAGACAGACAGACAGACAGACAGACAGACAGACAGACAGACAGACAGACAGACAGACAGACAGACAGACAGACAGACAGACAGACAGACAGACAGACAGACAGACAGACAGACACTAAGACAGACAGACACTAAGACAGACAGACAGACACTAAGACAGACAGACAGACAGACAGACAGACACTAAGACAGACAGACAGACAGACAGACAGACACTAAGACAGACAGACAGACAGACAGTCCATGGCCGGTCACTCCCCAGTGGCCCCATAGTCCGGCTTTGCACTCGAGCCGACGGCGGCAGAGGCAGCTCCAGCAGATCCGGCCGCCAGCTCAGACTCCTCGGCCTCCTCATCGTTCATCGCCTGTTAGAATAGCAAAAAAATGAAACAAAGATGCACTTTAAATTAACATTCGATAAACGAATCCTGCTTGGGAGGCCCCGGTGCGCACCTTGTAGGCGTCTTCGTCTTCCATCTGCTGGAACTTGGCCTCTCGGTAGGCGGAGCGCTTCCTGAGCAGGTGCAACACGATGACATCGCACAGAATCGTCGCCTGTGTCGGAGGTGAGCGGAGTGGAGATTGGAAAACAGCATTGATTTGCACTGAGCATGCAGATACTGCGAGTAGACAGAGGCGTGTGAAATACTCGTGATTTCGAATTTTGTGGAAAATATCTGGCTAGGGTTTTTGCAGACTTAGCGCTTATAAAATCGAATTCAACGCTTATAAAATCGAATTCAACGCTTATACAATCAGACTCAGCGCTTATAAAATCAGCCTCAGCGCTTATAAAATCAGACTCAGCGCTTAAACAATCAGACTCAGCGCTTAAACAATCAGACTCAGCGCTTAAACAATCAGATTCAGTGCTTATAAAATCAGCCTCAGCGCTTATAAAATCAGACTCAGCGCTTAAACAATCAGACTCAGCGCTTATAAAATCAGCCTCAGCGCTTATAAAATCAGACTCAGCGCTTAAACAATCAGACTCAGCGCTTAAACAATCAGACTCAGCGCTTATAAAATCAGCCTCAGCGCTTATAAAATCAGACTCAGCGCTTAAACAATCAGATTCAGTGCTTATAAAATCAGCCTCAGCGCTTATAAAATCAGACTCAGCGCTTAAACAATCAGACTCAGCGCTTATAAAATCAGCCTCAGCGCTTATAAAATCAGACTCAGCGCTTAAACAATCAGACTCAGCGCTTAAACAATCAGACTCAGCGCTTATAAAATCAGACTCAGCGCTTAAACAATCAGACTCAGCGCTTAAACAATCAGATTCAGTGCTTATAAAATCAGCCTCAGCGCTTATAAAATCAGACTCAGCGCTTATAAAATCAGACTCAGCGCTTAAACAATCAGACTCAGCGCTTAAACAATCAGACTCAGCGCTTATAAAATCAGCCTCAGCGCTTATAAAATCAGACTCAGCGCTTAAACAATCAGACTCAGTGCTTATAAAATCAGCCTCAGCGCTTATAAACTCAGACTCAGCGCTTAAACAATCAGACTCAGCGCTTAAACAATCAGATTCAGTGCTTATAAAATCAGCCTCAGCGCTTATAAAATCAGCCTCAGCGCTTATAAAATCAGCCTCAGCGCTTATAAAATCAGACTCAGCGCTTAAACAATCAGACTCAGCGCTTAAACAATCAGACTCAGCGCTTATACCGTCGCATTTGGCATGGAGACAACCATAGAGGCCTCACCAAGCCGAGCAGTGCCAGGCCGGAGCCCAGGTTCATTGTCAGCGGGATGATGTTGAACCGGCCAGCGCGACCGGTCACGTAGACGATGAAGCGCAGGCCGTAGGCTTTGATCAGCACCCGATAGTCGGACCCATTCTGCCGGTAGTAATTCGCGTACCGGAAATTCCAGCCCTTTGAGATGCCGGCCGCGGGATCGTCCAGCCGGGTGAAGCTGTACTCGGGCGTGCAGTGGGACTCGGCCCAGTCCAGGTTGCAGTCCCAGTGGATGTTCATAGCCATCACTCCGCCCTGTAAGAGTGGCGGCAGATGGGGATTGAAGCTGAGTCAGCCCGGCCGTCACAACTGAAGGCGACAGACGACCCGCAGCCAGCGAGAAGGCAAGCAATTCTGAGCGTTCCGCTGACACCTGAGCACGCCAAGCTCACACTGGGTGTACAGCGGTTCTGACCTTCCCATTGTCAGGCGTGTACGACAAACAGGGGCGCCGCCATGGGTTCTGTAGAATTCTGTATGTACATGTACATGACTAAATTCCTACCTGTACGTTGCTTTCAGAATCGGAGTTGTCAACACTCATTCTGGCACCGCAGGCACTCATTCTGGCGCCGCAGGCACTCATTCTGGCGCCGCAGGCACTCATTCTGGCGCCGCAGGCACTCAATTTTGCGCCGCAGGCACTCATTCTGGCGCCGCAGGCACTCATTCTGGCGCCGCAGGCACTCAATTTTGCGCCGCAGGCACTCATTCTGGCGCCGCAGGCACTCATTCTGGCGCCGCAGGCACTCATTTTGGCGCCGCAGGTACTCATTTTAGCGCCGCAGGTACTCACTCATTCTGGCACCGCAGGCACTCATTTTAGCACCACAGGCACTCATTCTGGCGCCGCAGGCACTCATTCTGGCGCCGCAGGCCCTCATTCTGGCGCCGCAGGCACTCATTTTAGCGCCGCAGGCACCCATTTTTGCGCAGAAGGCATTCGTTTTAGCGCCGCAGGCACTCATTTTAGCGCCACAGGCACTCATTTTAGCGCAGCAGGCACTCATTGTGGCGCCGCAGGCACTCATTCTGGCACCGCAGGCACTCATTGTGGCGCCGCAGGCACTCATTGTGGCGCCGTAGGCACTCATTTTAGCGCCGCAGGCACTCACTCTGGCACCGCAGGCACTCATTTTAGCGCCGCAGGCACTCACTCGTTTTGGCGTCGCAGACACTCACTCATTGTGGCACCGCAGGCACTCATTTTGTTGCCGCAGGCGCTATGTTTTGTCGCCCTGCAGAAAATTATTGATTTCCATAACGGGTCACAAGGGGGACAAAGCATTGGCATATCCCCATATCTTTTACTGGGGGGGCATGCTCCCCCTCGCCCCCCGGTGGTGACGCCCCTGACGACAAAATACGAGCCCAGAAAATCATTGTCGGCCGAGCTGCCCCATGGATGAAGGAACGTAATGAAGGAATAGTTCCTTCATCCATGAGCTGCCCTGCCCCCCCGTGAAGTTCACATTCAATGCAAATGTCCAGCCATAGACAATATAAAAACATTCGCTGCAAGTTCTTCTATGGCTACTTGTCAGTAAGCGAGTTATAGTAACGTCTTCTAGCTCGCAATATAAGCTAGAAAGAATCTTAAATCGGCTTGAAACCTTAGCCCCTCAGCGACCCCTGACTCTATTCCGTTCGTGAACACATTCATTTTTTGGGCTTGTGAACGAAAATTGGCCCCGGGGGGTTGTCGTCTGCAATTCACAGCCATGAGGGCCACACCCCCCAAGGCACAGAAAGTGTACATGCCCGACGATTAGAAAGTCAGGACCGATGTACACCCTGTGTGAGCGTGTGTGAGTGCGGCGTGTACTCAGGAGTCAGCGAAATAGGCAGAATGGCCGAAACGCATACCTTAAAAAATAAAGCTCAACAAGAGAAAAAAGCACAGCACAGATCAAGTAGGAAAATCATGTTTCCAGGAAACACCGGAGAAGCTCACACCCGACTTGCAGAACCAAAACTCCTACAGTAATAAAAAAGCAAGCACCTAGAATCTTGGCTAGTAAAACTTCAAAAATAGTGCAGCATGTACTTTAATAAAGATATTATCCGAAACTTTGGCATGTCTGAGCATGTCCCGAACGGTAAAGATGGGACAGAATTTCAGCAGCGGGTGGTCCGGCCGCCACCTGCAGAAGCGCAAGTAGTCCTCCTCTGGCATCCCGGACGCAATGTTGCGCCTGGCGGTTGCGGCATTGGAGAGTGGCGGTTGGGAAGGGGGGCGTTTGGTCTGCCCGACAGCTCTGACAAGGCCTCGACAAAACAATAATGAGTCTGGCCTCACTAAAAATTACTCAAAGCTACTTAATGATAAAACAAAGAATGTGAAAGTGAGTGGGTAGTGGCGGTCACTGAAGGGGTGAGTGGGTAGCGGCGGTCACTGAAGGGGTGAGTGGGTAGCGGCGGTCACTGAAGGGGTGAGTGGGTAGCGGCGGTCACTGAAGGGGGTGAGTGGGTAGCGGCGGTCTGAAGGGGGGTGAGTGGGTAGCAGCGGTCACTGAAGGGGGGGTGAGTGGGTAGAGGCGGTCTGAAGGGGGGTGAGTGGATAGCGGCGGTCACTGAAGGGGGGTGAGTGGGTAGCGGCGGTCACTGAAGGGGTGAGTGGGTAACGGCGGTCACTGAAGGGGGGTGAGTGCGTAGCGGCGGTCACTGAAGGCGTGAGTGGGTAGCGGCGGTCACTGAAGGGGGGTGAGTGGGTAGCGGCGGTCTGAAGGGGTGAGTGGGTAGCGGCGGTCACTGAAGGGGTGAGTGGGTAGCGGCGGTCACTGAAGGGGTGAGTGGGTAGCGGCGGTCACTGAAGGGGGTGAGTGGGTAGCGGCGGTCTGAAGGGGGGTGAGTGGGTAGCAGCGGTCACTGAAGGGGGGGGGCGAGTGGGTAGAGGCGGTCTGAAGGGGGGTGAGTGGGTAACGGCGGTCACTGAAGGGGGGTGAGTGCGTAGCGGCGGTCACTGAAGGCGTGAGTGGGTAGCGGCGGTCACTGAAGGGGGGTGAGTGGGTAGCGGCAGTCACTGAAGGGGGTGAGTGGGTAGCGGCGGTCTGAAGGGGTGAGTGGGTAACGGCGGTCACTGAAGGGGGGTGAGTGCGTAGCGGCGGTCACTGAAGGCGTGAGTGGGTAGCGGCGGTCACTGAAGGGGGGTGAGTGGGTAGCGGCAGTCACTGAAGGGGGTGAGTGGGTAGCGGCGGTCACTGAAGGGGGGTGAGTGGGTAGCGGCGGTCTGAAGGGGGGTGAGTGGGTAGCGGCGGTCACTGAAGGGGGTGAGTGGGTAGCGGCGGTCACTGAAGGGGGTGAGTGGGTAGCGGCGGTCACTGAAGGGGGTGAGTGGGTAACGTCGGTTAGGCCGCAACAGCAGGTGAAATGGCTGAATGGACCACACCGGGAGTCCCGCACGCACCTTTTGACTTTGAACTTGGGGAACTCGATGCTGTTTTTAATCAGCACGGTGAAGTTGGCAACGTTGGGCAGGAGGCTCGCCGCTGGCAGCCGGTCCACCTCCACGGGGCACCAGGCGAGCACCTCGCAGGCGCGGACGCCGGGCCGCTGAGTGGAGTTCACGCACCGGCCCGTGTTCACGCCGCTGCCCAGCATCTGTGCGAGCCCCGCCGGGCAGTCGGAGTCCGTTGAGCATGGCGCCACCAATGGGTCCTCGTCGCAGCGGCCCTGGCGCTGGTCCGCCGTCACCACCGCGTTAGTCATGATGAAGAAGGCGTTGTTCTCCTGCGCGTGTAGGCGTACTTTAAGTAGTTCATCCGGGGTCTCGAATTCTTAGAGATCCCACCCATTCCCGATTCTGATCCCAATCCCAAACCCATAGGGATCCCGATCCCAAACCCTTAGAGACCCAATCCCAAACCTTAGGGATCCCAATTCCAAACCTTAGGAATCCCAATCCCTAACCCTTAAGGGATCCAAATCCCAAACCCTTTGAGATCCCAATTGCAAATTCCTAGGATCTCAATCCTAAACCCTAGGGATCCTGATTAGGTATTTTTCAACAAGACACAACTGCAACTCACCTGAGGTGGGATAACATAGTCTGCAACATCCCAAATGCGAGCCCCAATGCTGCTTCCAGTGAAGTTAGTGTACTGAACACCTTTCACTTTGCTGGTAACTCCACTGACAGCATTGTCAAACTCTTGGTAGCCTTTCTTGTAAACAATTACCCACCTACAAAAATATATTTATATTTGCACAAATTTAAAAAAATCGAATCAAATCAATCAAATATCATTTAAAAAAATCCTAAATAGCTCCTATAATACAAAGAAGCTTTTGGTTTAAAAATCATACTATAATTTTCCAAGACTTACCCAATAATGTACGAAATTATTGCTAACTGAATAACTCGGTTAATAATCCCTACTTTAATACTGTTGATCTGAACAATCTTGTAGGTTTCATACTCAAAAAATAATCCCAGTCCATGATGAATACCAGACTTCAACTTTCTTTTCATTGTCATTTGTTTATTTTTTATGACATCAGTTTCGGTATGGTTTGCGGTAATTAAATAACTTGTAAAATTAAAAATTCAGAGTTTATTGCTTCAAATATTTGTGTGGAGTTCTACTTAAATTTTGCAACTGTAAAACGTGAATATATCCTTCCTATCTGAATTGTTATCCTATCCTAGCACAATGTCAGCGATAGGAAGCAATATTTTATTATTTAGCAATAAAAGTATAAAGGACTAGCAAAATGAAAAACGTTGGCAATAATATTGTAGCCGAAATAGCGACATAGGATTGAAAAAAATACGAAGACTAAGCTATAAGCTGACGACGATTATGCCACTATAGTCTATAGAACTGATTTTACGAGTTCGAAGAAATTGAAGAAAACAAATTATCTCAGAATCAAAAACCAAGCTTATGTATTTTACTCAAAAGTATACTAAAATGTTTCTAACAAACTTAAACGTAGTTAAAAAATGAATATCAGGCCGAAACTTTCTGCATAAATGTCCAACTTTGTTAAAACACTTTGGTTAAATTAGATAATACGATTTATGTTTTTCTTTTCATTTTTTCACGTTCTTACTACTACTTCTGGCGCAACCCCAACTCAGACCCAACCAAAGCGGCAGGCAGGACTTTTCCTATTCGGCGAATAATAAACTATGACAGAACCCGATAAACTTAATATAGACAGTATCATTGCTCGTCTACTAGAAGGTAAATGAGAATCTTGATATCGAAATGTTTTTCACCTAATCGACTTCGATGTTTTACTTTATTACATTGACATAAATTAAAAAGATGTATTCCAAGTGCAAAGTGAAAATCACTTTATTAGTACAAAATACTATGGAAAACTATTATAATAACGTAACTATGGTTGGCCTAAGCCCTATTGATAGGCCTATATAATGACAGTAAGATACAATGTCAATTCGATCGAAATCAATAGCCTAGAATTGAAAAACTAGAAACTTCATTTTTAATATATGGGCCATAATCCATTATAACTTATTTTTATAGCTGGCATGCACACTTGCACACTGTTCTAAAAAATGTATATGCATGTTTTTCTTTCCCCAAGTAAGAATTCTATCCTAGATAGTTAGGCCTATAGATAGGCTAGGCCAAGACCATAGTCCGGAAGAGGGGTGGTATGCCAGATTAATCTGGCGTACACTCACGACTTTTGGTGTACACTTGGCATACAAATTTTTTACTTTTTAAAATCTGGCATACTTATCTGGCATATAAAAATGCATATTCGAAAAGTTGCGTACATGTTTTTGCAGTTGCAAAATCAAATCAAATAGCATAAAAAATTAGTGTGCATGCAGTTAATAGAATCACATGGAAAAGTTCATGAAAAGTGAAAAAAGATGAAACAAGTTTTTTTTTAACTGTAAATTTCAAGCTTTCCGGGTTTTTAGAGCTCGTATAATACAAAAATTTCAATAAATATTTCATTATATTTGCGTGTATTTAATTTCCGCAATTAATAATATCAGCAAAAAACCAAAAGTACTAACCAAATTAGTAGCTCAAAAAGGTTACTTTATGCAATTTAAAAAAAGTGTTTTATTGTTGCAACATAAAAAAGGTCATTTATTGTTGCTTGCAACACTGGCGTAGATTTGAGAGTAAGCATGCACTCAAAATTTGGCGTACACGGCGTATCAAAAAAATTGTGAGAGATTTTAAGTCTGGCATACATTCAGGGTGTTCCAAACTATGGGACCTAGATAGATAGTTAAGGAGACAAGTTAGGCCTATACTTTTTTATTCTTAAGTCCAAAATTATGGTATTTTCTAGGACTAAGGGTATCTAGGCTTTATACTACTAACACTTATAGTTTCTTCTATAGTTTTATCTAAATATTTTAATGCTTACTAAAGCCTTTATGACTTTTACTTTTAAGTTTTCATTCATGAGTTATGATTTTTTATTTAGTTATTTATAAAGCAATTGTCAAGTTCTATTTGTTAAGTTATTTTGATGATAGGAAATTAATTTACAAATGATCTTATCTTAAATAACAATTACTTTTAAAGGACTTAAGCCTGATTTAACACTATTTTTATGTTAAAAAACTTTGTATTATAGTTTTGTATATTATATTAAATGTGTATACCAAAAGCCCAAAATATTTTTTGTATACCAATATATATATATAATGATATACAAACACAATTGTATATAATACAATTGTTTAGATTAAGATGATCCTATATATCTACTTAAGTTTGAACAATCATTTAAATGGCAGAAAAACTGAAATGGATATATAAGATCCTTTTCATCAACCCGTTTTGGAATATGAATGATATACAAATATCCTAGGGCCCCCTTGCATTTGTTTACAATTTTTTACATAGATTTCTATTCTACTATTTAAATGATTATAAACCAAAGTGGATATATAGGATCCTTGTCATTGCCATTCCATGGGAAAAACTAAATGTCTGCTATTTTGTTTAGCTTTTCTAATAAAACAAAAAATGATTATAAACCAAAGTCTAAATGTCCCCATTATCATGACATATAGACACTAATTCAAATAAAAATTAATTGTTTCAACTATAGACTATGGTAGTTTTCTGGCAACAGATACATTATAACAAGTTTTTAAAAATAGAAATAGTGCTTCTTTAGGCTTAAATCCCTTAAAAAAGAACTTGAAAATTGCCTTTCATGACTTACAATTTTTTTGTTTGAGTCTTCATTTTTAATTTTCTTTTTGAATCTTTAGTTTTTCTATTTTTCTATTTCAATCTTTGTTTTTTCTTTTTTTCTGTTTGAAAGACAAGACCACTTGGCTACAGCCCCCCCTACTATAGTACATTGAGTATAGCCTATGAGTCAAGTACCAGATCAGTGCAATTTCTTATCTAACCTATATGTTATAAATGTGTACTCCAATCTTATACTAAACAGCACAAATAAAGGACATTGTGTACTTCCAATTTTAGTTCGCGGCTCCAGACCTGGCAAAAATGTGCAACTCACCGAGGGCGAAATTCGCGGCCTGTGTTTGAAATCGCGCGAAATTTTCCTGAGCCAGCCAATCCTGCTGGAGCTGGAGGCCCCGCTCAAGATCTGCGGTAGGTCTCCATGGCAACTTGTTGTCTTCTGTCTTAGACTAAGAGACTATTAGATTAAGAGACAGTTGATAACGACGAACCCCTCCAATTGCAGGCGACATTCACGGTCAGTACTACGACCTGCTGCGCCTGTTCGAGTACGGCGGCTTTCCGCCCGAGAGCAACTACCTGTTCCTCGGCGATTACGTGGACCGCGGCAAGCAGTCGCTGGAGACCATCTGCCTGCTGCTGGCCTACAAGATCAAGTACCCGGAGAACTTCTTCCTGCTGCGCGGCAACCACGAGTGCGCCAGCATCAACCGGATCTACGGATTCTATGATGAGTGTAGGTTCCGCGGGGTGGGGTCTGCGGTGCGGGTTTTATGGTGTGGGATCTGCGGTGTGGGTTTTATGGTGTGGGATCTGCGGTGTGGGTTTTATGGTGTTGCATCTGCGGTGTGGGTTTTATGGTGTGGCATCTGCGGTGCGGGTTTTATGGTGTGGCAGCTGTTGTGTGGGTTTTATGGTGTGGGATCTGCGGTGCAGGTTTTATGGTGTGGCATCTGCGGTGCACGTTTTATGGTGTTGGATCTGCGGTGTGGGTTTTATGGTGTTGCATCTGCGGTGTGGGTTTTATGGTGTGGCATCTGCGGTGCGGGTTTTATGGTGTGGCAGCTGTTGTGTGGGTTTTATGGTGTGGGATCTGCGGTGCAGGTTTTATGGTGTGGGATCTGCGGTGCACGTTTTATGGTGTTGGATCTGCGGTGTGGGTTTTATGGTGTGGGATCTGCGGTGTGGGTTTTATGGTGTTGCATCTGCGGTGCGGGTTTTATGGTGTGGTATCTGCGGTGCGTGTTTTATGGTGTGGCATCTGTGTGGG
>NIVC01001810.1:0-30000 GCA_002269645.1 Macrostomum lignano | reverse complement strand
AACAAGACGATTCCCCAAGTCTCTCTTTTAAACATATGACCACGACTCAATACCAAGTGAGGAGCGACTCACATGTGCTCAATTCTTTATCTGAGTTTGCACTGGTGCTGTACTGCAATGTCAGTGTGATGCACTGGTGCTGTGCTGCAATGTCAGTGTGATGCACTGGTGCTGTGCTGCAATGTCAGTGTGATGCACTGGTGCTGTGCTGCAATGTCAGTGTGATGCACTGGTGCTGTGCTGCAATGTCAGTGTGATGCACTGGTGCTGTGCTGCAATGTCAGTGTGATGCACTGGTGCTGTGCTGCAATGTCAGTGTGATGCACTGCACTGGTGCTGTGCTGCAATGTCAGTGTGATGCACTGGTGCTGTGCTGCAATGTCAGTGTGATGCACTGGTGCTGTGCTGCAATGTCAGTGTGGTGCACTGGTGCTTTGTTTCAACAGTGTTGCTATCAGCCTTGTTTTGGGCTTCTTGGTGCTGTGCTAGCTGCTACTAATATAGACTGTAGGCTACTACTCGAGAAGACAAGTTGCGTTTCAACTTTTAAGAGCGTTTCGTGTTTTTAGCAGGAGTTCCAGAAACACTTACGTTCGTTATATTGTATTAGAAATGTTGCCAGTAATATAGACTTGCACAGTCATACGAATACAAAAGAAATTTTCAGTTGTGGCAGACTAACAGAAATAAATATAATTATATTGAGGAATGAGAGGTTAGTTTCTACGGCATGGGTACAGACAAAAATGTTACGCTTGTGGTTTCGCGGCCCGCCTCTGCACTGATAAGACTTGATTCCTTAGGCCGTGCTGCCAGTTTTCGCTCCAAGTGTCTGGCTCGAGCGGTCGTACGTTTTGACCAGCTTCACGAACACTTGGTCCAGCGACATCTGGTAGAGGGCCCAGTAGCTCACCTTCAGACGGCTCTGGTTGGCCGCCAGCCACCTCAGCGCATCCGACAGCCTGCGCACTGATGGCTTGGGCACCGAGAACTGCATGACCAGGCCGAGGCCGAGGTCGTCCTGCGTCTGCGCTCCCTTGAACTGCTCCGACACCGCATTTTTTATCACGAGTCTCTTTTGCTTTATCGCTGACCCAGTCTCCGGATCCAGCAGCAGCTCCAGCGTGTACGCGTCTCCGTGGCTGTGGTAAGCAGAACATAAATATAAACAAGAGCGTTCAGCTTAACGGCATAAAGGAGAAAAATCAGCTGTCATAATAAACTAGGAGTTTGACGCATCCTCTAAAAAATCAACTTATGATAGCAGTCAGAATACATGTAGACGATCAGACTCACCGGCTAAGCAGATTCTGCACGGTGCCCACCGAGATCATCCTGCCCTTGTTCATGATGCCGACCCGACTGCACAGAGCCTCGACCTCCTCCATGCTGTGAGTCGTGACCATGACCGACCTCTGCTTGTGCACCATGCGGCGGATGGCGCCCCAGATGAAGCGCTTGTTCTCGGGATCTACGCCGGTCGAGGCCTCGTCGATGACGATGAGCGCCGGATCGCCCAGCAGAGCGATGGCGAGGCAGAGACGCCGCTTGTTGCCGCCCGACAGCTGGCCGGCCTGCTTGTCGCTGTGCTGCGACAGGCCGAGGCTCTGCATCAGCCGGGTCGTCTGTTGTTCCGCCTCGATCGAGTCCAGGCCGCGGATGTCCGCGTAGAAGCGGATGTGCTCGGCCACGGTGATGCTGTTGAACAGCGGGTTGTGCTGCGGGCAGTAGCCGATGGCGCCGACTGTGGCTCCTTCCCGACCGGACAACCAGGCACCATCCTGCACGTGGACCTCGCAGGCGCCCTCCGTCGCGGCCTCCTCGCCGACAATCACCGACATGGAGGTGGACTTGCCGGCTCCGTTCGCGCCCAGCAGACCGAAGATCTCGCCGGCCATCGCTCCGAAGGTGACGCCTCGCACAGCGTGGACTCCGTTCGGATAAATCTTTTGCAGCTGTCGAACCTCCAGCACGTTCTTGGAGCTCTTGGGAGCCGCCAGCACCCGCTCTGCTTCTTTCTTTGCGCCGTCTTCCATGTCGCTATCGAGCTTGTCAGGCTTGGTCTGGGCTCCGCGGTGGCACACGGCCTCTTTGATTGCGGCGCTTTCTTCCACGGCAAAAATGATGCCCAGCAAGATAATGATGTGCACCGGCATCGCTATGAGAGAGTGAAAGATGCCGGAATTCGTCCACAGACTGTCAATCATGCCAGGCAGCTCAGAGCCGTCTTTGTTTTGATAGTAGGCAAGCTTAAAGAAATATAATTTGGCGCAGCTGAACACCAGACCAAGGGGAGCCGCTGGAGGAACTGTCCAGATTAGCACTTTCATGATGACGGAGTAACTGTTAATTAGCATCATAGCGACAGGTAAAAACACGGCGGCCAGGATGCAGCCTGTGGAGACCAGGGTGTTTTTTGTCCTTGTGAGAACAGCGATGGTGTAGATTGTCAGCAGGTTGGACACGGTTCCGAGTAGAAAGACTGGCAAGAACGCAGCCAAAACAAGATATGTCCCTCTGAACGTATCACAAATCATTAACAGCCCCACAGCAATCACGTAGCAAATGGCGTACTGAACCCAGTGCATCACGAATGTGTTGACCCAGTAGGCCAGGTGGGTCATGCCAGTTGCTATCAGGTAACTGCGCACTCGGCTGCTCATGTCTTCGATCGGATCGCTCAGATATGACACTGACAGCATTGAGAACACGAGGTAAAACACTGGCAGTTGCAGCCCAGTTTTAACTACAGTCGTGCTGGCCAGCTCAAGGAAAGCAACAGCGGTGGTGTTTTTGGATCCGGCCATTCCAAAATATGCCAACAGTTCGATCAGCGCTCTTCTGTGAACGTGCACTGTTGATTGATCGTCACTGTAGAAAACCCCGATGCTGACCGACCGGTCTTTGTTTGACGCATTCTTGAGCCAGGGTGAAGCGTAGAACACAGCACATGCCGGGATTCGCCATGTCTTCATGTCTTTCAGATGGTTATAAAGTTGATCTCTGGTTGACCTCTGAGACATGAAGTCTTTTATGCTTTGGGACGGGGACTTTGTTATCACAATTGGTGGCGGAGCCTTGGCCTTGCTTTCGTCTGGAATAACTAGACTTTTGCAGTCCTTCTTGGAAATCGAGTTCGCCTTTCCATCAGAGACGCATGCGATCGGAATTTCCTTTAAGCCATTACTGTCCATCCGAGGCGCTGCTGGACGGATCAGAATGTCCATCTGATGGTCCTTTGGGTCGGTCGTTCTTTTCTCCTTGGTTTCTTTTAATATCAAGGCACTAGCAGCCATTAGCGCAAGCAGGGCGGCAGGCACCAGAAATCTGCTCACCAGGTTTGACCGGACCCGCACTTGCCGCTTGAGGTTAGTAGACAACAGTGCGCCAAACTGAACGAATATGGACGTTCTCAATTGTTTTGCACTCTTTAACCCTTCATCCAAACTCTTTTTTGTCTCAGCTGTAGCCACTGCCACATTGGTTGATTCAGAAGGCTGAGGAAGTTTCAAAGTGCCCGCTCGAAATGCCTTGATGACTTCGTCGGAGTCCATCCCGCCCAGCCTCATGAAAATGTCATCGAGAGAAGCCTGAGACAGACCGAATGTCTCGACTTCTTTGCTGGTCTCCAAAACCTGAACTGCCTCGGTCAAAACAGACGAGTTCAATGCGGGAACCTCCAGCTGCAGCTCGGTCTCCTCCCGGCTCTTTAATCGGACCTGCTTCAGCTTGGCCAGCAGCGACTCCGCGTCTGACTGGGACTTCAGCGACACATTCAGCGTGAAGCTGCAGCCGAACGCTCGCTTCAGAAACATCGAAGACCCAGCGCACACGATCTTGCCGCCGCACAGGAAGATCTTGCGGTCCGCCAGGATGTCCGCCTCGTCCATGAACTGCGTGCACAGGATGATGGAGCGGGCGCTCTTCTCCTCCTGCAGCAGCTGCCACAGCTGCCGCCTCGACACCGGGTCCAGTCCGCTCGTTGGCTCGTCGAGAAACACAACGTCCGGGTCGCCCAGCAGAGTCAGGATCGTGCTCACCTTCTCTTCTGCCGCCGCTCAGGTCGCAAGACAGCACATCCTCCTTGTCTCCAGACCGAGTCTCTGCACATTCCGCGAGCTCTCTCAGCTGGCTGGTGTCGCTGGCCGCCCTGCTGACCAGAGTGACTCGGATGCACTCCATCACAGTGAGCGAGTCGCAGAGGACATCGAACTGCGGACAGGTGCTGATCCGACCTCTGAGCGACAGACGGAGCAGCGGGTTCGTCACCAGACAGCCGCCGATGTGGGCCGTTCCCTCGTCTGGCAGCTCCTCGCCTGTGAGGATTCTGATGAGCGTCGACTTTCCAGCGCCGTTGTGTCCGATGAGAGCCGTGATCTGGCCTCGGTAAATCGTGCCTGCATTTGGTGGTGAAAAAACAGCGGCCTGTCAAGAACTGTATCAGTTAATTTTGTGCAGAGAAAAAGATGTACTGTCTTTATTCAGAATTGCAAACGCTGCGGATATTCTCGCTAAATCAACGCGAGACGGCCTTAGATCGGGGGAGGGGGTGCTCACGGGGCAGAGAGAGGGAGAGGGAGGGGCGACAGAGAGAGAGAGAGTACACAAGGAGTACAAGTGGACAAAGCAACGGTCAATAACCACCGTAAACGTCAACTCCAAAAGGTGCACGCTTACAAATATACTAATAATTGCGTGACCTATTCACTTATTTCGAAGCTTTTGAGGCCTAGCAGGTGAGTACTAAGACGATGCGTTGGGTATGGGTCAATTTGCTTTTTGGCAGCATTAAACCGCAAACAGTGCGGTTATTCGGTTATTATTTGCCAACAAGAAATCGTAACTGTTCTACAATGATATTAAAATTGCAGGATCCCTCCTCGCTAGTGTGCTTTACATTGTGCTTTACCTTGAGACTATCTGACTCAAAACAAGGGCTTATACAGTGATCAAGATGAAATGATCAGCTAGCATGAGACTCACATGATAAATTCTTTAGCACAGCAGTCGCGTCCTGACAGCACAGGCAGCAGTTTCTGTAAGTCTTTGTGATGGCTTTGACGGCAATGATGGGCGGCAGTTCCATCACCGGCTCAATGTGGGACTCGAGTTTCTCTTCTGGGCCTTCGCTCGGAGCGGAGTCGCTGCGGTCCTTGTGGCCTTTCGGGCACCAGAAGTCGGGCATGAACGGGTAGTGCGGTGATAGACAAAGACCATTGCCGCTGCTCAACATGAAGTCCAGATAAGTCAGCAGCAGAGCAAACAGCAGCAGCCCAATCGCTGTCCAGGTCAGAATCTGGGAGAGTCGCTCAGAGTCGTCTTCATGCTTCAGCTCAGCTACTGAGAACTGTCGCCTCACCTCAGAGTTGAACAGCTTGATGATGTACTCGGTGGCGAACAGTGGCGAAAAAACATGCAATAAAAACTTCGCACTCTCGTGAAGTAGAGCGTTGCTCAGATTGGCGATGAGCAAGCCAATGCTCATCACGATGGTCACTATGGACACGAGCATCAGAGGTGGCAGCAGCAGCTCCAGCAGCAGCATGAAGGCAGCCAGGTTGAGGCAAAACAGTGTGAATAAGATGAAGACTCGAGCCATGGCTGAGGCTGGAAAGACTCCCAAACACCCCAGCGCGTTCGATGCTGTGAAAACGCCCGCGAAAAAGAGGCACTCAAGTGCAGTGACGAGCCAAATTACCAGCCAATAGGCAGACACGGACAGGCCGCTGCGAAACAGCTGCTGCAGGAAGCCATCGGTCTTGATCATGCGGATGCAGGAGACAGTGGAGACGAGCAGGTAGAAGTTCACTCCGATCGCTGACAGGCTGACTGAGACGGGTACGCTTAGTGACGCTATTTGCTCATAGAGGCCCGTTTTGATCCAGTCCGCGCAAGCCGAGTTTGGCAAGGATTTCGTATTTTTATTGTCGTAGCGCTCGACCTTGCCGCTCTTGTTAGAGCGCTTGTCAAACAGCTCGTAGATTTGCATCTCTTTAAAAGTCTCGGCGCCCAGCGTTTTCTGCATTGACAGAACCATTACTTTATACAGAAAAGCGCATCGGATTTCGACCTTGGGTCCTTTGAGTTTGGGGCATTCCAACACACTTCGCGACTTGTCAGGTGTTTTCGAGTAGCGGATCAGCGCAACGATTGCGTCATCATTCTCATCAAACATGAGCCGCTCTCTGCAGTCGGTCTCTGACGCGCACTCCTCCATCCAATTGGAATTTCCGCCTTCGTTCTTCACGATGCTTGTAGCGGCAGCTGCCTCAGCGGGGAAGCTGGAGCGGTCGACCAGAACCTTGGCCTTCGATGCCGCCAAGTCGGAGGCGCCGTAGAACAGGAGATGGTCGCTGCCATTTCTGCTAGTGCCCAAGCCATCACGCTGCAATGTCTTGGCTACTATGGGCAGGACGAACAAAGCTGATGCCGCTAACGCGATGGGCACACAAATTGCCGCGAGGCGCCACGCCTTGAGCTTGAGCAGCAGCAGAAGTAACTGCTTGAACTGCTCGAAACATCCATGACTAGCCTGAGTCTGGTCTGGCTTGGATGCAGTCGATGGCGGTTGCTTCTTGTTTTGAACAACCGACATTCAGAAAACCGTCGTGCGTTTCTTCAACGGCAGACTTTAGATAGCGTTTTCCAGGCTAATTGAGCCAATGAACAATTCTTAGGGTGGCAAGTGAGAATCAAGATATTAAAGACTGGCTTTTCATTGTCTCTGGCCATAAAGGCGTCTTTGGAGCAGCTAATTTTGAGAATTCGACCAAAGACTTATGTAGAAAAGGCAGTGCCGCGATATGGTGCTAGGCAGGCATGAAAAATAACTCAAAGGGGTGCTTGCACTTAGCAGGGCCGAGTTATATAGTTGGCTATGACTATTGCGTAATAAATCAATTATTGAAGTGAGTGAGTGGTTGGCTGTACGTACTTGTACGGGGCAGTGATAGCGCCGGACCAAGTGAGCGAGGGAGAGAGAGAGGGAGGCAGATGTACACTGCCCCACAACTGATATCCCAGAACAAGGACGACTTAAGTAGAGGGACGGGCAACCTCGTTTCTTCGAAAATGTTTAAAGGCAGTTTTTTTCGAAAAAAAAATTTGCTTTTGATAGGAGGCAGATCCAGTGTTCATCTTTTGATATGTTGTGCCTTTCTTATTGCTCTATCGATATTTATAAAGCTTTTCGCTCAGAAAATTAGAACGTGTACACCTGCACGCGCGCGTGTGATTGGCTGACGCTTTGTCAGACAACCTTTATTGTTGGCCAGCTATATTAAATACGAGGGTCACTCAGAAAGTTCTTAGCCTGAACACGAAAACAGCAACAAATGAACTAAAAAACGACTACAAGTGCTCAAAATACTCTCCACCGGCATTGATACAGGCTTGCATCCTGTGAAACCAGCTGTCAAAGCACTGCCGCCAATCCTCATCCCGGAGCTCCTCGATGATGTTTTTGAACTCATTCACAGCTTCTTCCGGTGAAGAAAAGACCTGGCCCTTCAGAATCTCCTTGCACTTCGGAAACAGAAAAAAGTCGCACGGTGCCAGGTCTGGACTGTAAGCAGGGTGAGTCATCAGCTGGACCTCACAGTCAGCCAGAAACTCCAGAGTTTGAGCCGCCGTGTGCGCGCTGGCGTTGTCGTGGTGCAGCAGCACCCCGCGCATTCCGCACCTTGGGCGCCTCTGGCTCACAGCAGAAAAGACTTTGGGCAGGCAAACCGTTGTGTACCAGTCAGCGGTGACTGTCTGGCGATCTTCAAGTGAAACGGAAGCCACATGCCCAGTGCGCATGAAGAAACAGGCCACCATCTGCTTGCCGACACTCCGGCTGCGTCGAAACTTGGTGGGGCTGTCCTCGTCTCCAAAGGTCCACATGGCTGACTGGCGCTTGCTTTCGGGGTCGTATTGATAAATCCAGGTCTCATCGCCCGTGAGGATGTCCCTGATACGCCGGCTGGTCCCAGATTCGAATTTCTGCAGCATGAATCGGCACCAAGCCACCCTGGTGTCCTTCTGCACGTCCGACAGCTGATGGGGGATCCACCGGGAAGCCAGCTTCCGCACTCCAAGGTGTTCGTGCAGAATGGCGTGCACACTCCCCGATCCAATACCGATCTCCTGCTGGATCTGCTGGTAGGTCACTCGCCGGTCAGCGGCAATCATGCTGGACACAGCGCAGATATTTTCTGGAGTCACTGCGTCACAGGGTCTCCCGGATCGATGTTCATCTTCGAGGCTTTCTCGACCTCGGCGAAACTCAGCGAACCAGTTTTTGACGGTTGCGTATGAAGGACATACATGGGTAAAAACGTTCTGTAAACTTTGATACGATTCGGCCGGCGACTTGCCTTGCTTGAAGTGCAAGTACATCATTGCTCTGAAGTCGCGATTTTCCAGCTTCATTGTTGAATTGAAGAACTCAGGGGGGTGAACTGACTTTAACTCGCTGCAGTGGACTCAAAAGTGGCTGCTTCTGTTTGAAAGTTTTGTTGCAATACTTTTAAAAGTTGGTCTTTACCATAGACAAATTTCATGCTTCTACGTCTCGTGGATCCTACTCAGGCTAAAGACTTTCTGAGTGACCCTCGTACAAGCTCTCTGCCTTTGGGGGGGTCTTACCCCCGAAGTGGAGTTTTCACAGTGGCGACGAGACTGAGTAGGCACAAATGAGTAGTGCAAGTGCACTAGAGCTTGTCGGCCCATACGAAGAAGGCTCTGAGCCGTGGCATATGTACCAAGCAAGGTTAGAACAATATTTTGTTGCCAATGACGTCACTGAGGAAGCGAAAAAGCGAGCGATTCTGCTGAGTTCATGCGGCAAGAAAGTCTTCCATCTGGCCTTCAGTCTTCTGTCTCCTGCACAGCCATCAGCCAAGAGCTACACCGAAATTTGCGAAGCACTGAAGAGCCGTTTCGAGCCTGAGGAGTCCGAGATCGTCCATCGTTACCGGTTCTACACCAGAAATCACAGGGAAGATGAGGGCGTCGCTGACTTCGTCGCAGACCTCCGAGACCTGGCTCGCGACTGCAAGTTCGGCGACAGCCTGACTTCGATACTTCGCGACAGGCTGGTGCTGGGAATCAACAACGACGGCGCTCAGCGGCGGCTGCTGGCGGAGCCCGAGCTCACTCTAGCGAAGGCATTGAAGCTGGCCCTGGCCCACGAGTCCGCTGCCAAGGGCTGCCAGCTGGTGTCGGGAGCGAGTAAGCCAGATCCAATCAGTCAGGAGTCCGTTAGCATTGTCAAGCAACAGCAGAAGTCATCTTCGACAAGGAGGTGCTTCAGGTGCCTGTCAACGAAGCATCTCGCTAATAAGTGCCCGTTCGCCACCCAGAAGTGCTACAAGTGCTCAAAGACCGGCCACACTGCGGCTGCCTGCAAATCCCAGTCGAAGGACGATAGAAGAGAGGCTCTGCAGATGCAGGACGGCGAGGAAAAAGACAGCTGCGAGGAGGAAACGGCCCACTCTCTGTACCAGCTGTCCGGCAAGCGGGTGTCGAAGGTGCCACCGATTACAACGACGGTGCGCATCAATGGCCGACCTGTTGTCATGGAAGTGGACACCGGAGCCTCCGTGTCCCTTGTATCCTCGAAGACCTACAGGACCGTGCTCAACTCCCAGCCAGCACTGCAGCCTGCGTCCATGCAGCTGCGAACATACTCCGGTAAGAAAGTGCCAATTAAAGGCTGCATCTGCGTTGCTGTGGAAGCTGCTGAAGCACCGCCCAAGCCACTCAGCCTCCTTGTGGTTGCCGGCTGCGGATCCGACCTGCTCGGAAGAGACTGGCTGTCCGAGTTGCGGCTCGACTGGAGATCAATCAAGCAGGTGGCAGCTGCTCCTGAGGTGTCGCCCAGACTGCAACAGCTGCTCGACAAGTACAGCGATGTTTTTTCGCCTGAGCTAGGAAAGTACAACGGACCACCAGTGAGTTTGAATATGAAACATGATGCTCAACCCGCTTTATGAAGGCCAGGAATCTCCCTTTCGCTTTGAAGGACAAGGTGGAGAGCCAACTGAACCGCAAGATCGAACAAGGAATCCTGGTGCCCGTGCAGCACTCCGAGTACGCATCGCCGGTGGTGCCAGTGCTCAAGTCCGACGGCTCTGTGAGGGTCTGCGACGACTTCAAGCAGACCGTCAACCCGAACGTGGAGCCCGACTCGTATCCTCTGCCGCGGATCGAAGAGCTGTTCGCGAAGCTGGCTGGTGGGCGGCTCTTCAATAAGCTCGACTTGTCGCAGGCGTACATGCAGCTGCCACTCGATGAGGCCTCCCAGTATACGCGGCTGCCTTTCGGTGTCTCGCCAGCGGTCGGACTTTTTCAGCGCCGGATGGACTGCTTGCTGTAAGGAATCACCAGCACCGCCTGCTTCATCGATGACCTCATCATCACCGGGAAGGACGACAGCAGTCATCTGAACTCTCTGGAGCAGGTTTTGGAGAAGCTGAGCCAGAGCGGCCTCCGGTGCAAGCTGGAGAAGTGCCAGTTCATGCAGACGAGCGTCAGTTATCTCGGTCACCGCATCGATGCCGACGGCCTGCACCCGATCAAAGACAAGGTCGAGGCAATTGTCAGCGCTCCAGCTCCCAAGGACGCAACTCAGCTGCGCAGTTTCCTAGGCATGGTGAACTACTATGGCAAGTTCCTGCCTAAATTGTCTCAAGTCCTGGCAACGCTGCACCTGCTGCTGCGCGAGCAACACCGCTGGAACTGGGGCGCTGCTCAGAACGCCGCTTTCGAGAAGTGCAAGACACTGCTGTCCTCGGCTCCGGTATTGGCGCACTTTGACCCGAGCGAAGACCTGCTGCTCGAGTGCGACGCGTCCCCCTACGGTCTGGGCGCGCTCATCAGCCACAGGATCGATGGAGCTGTCCGGCCTGTGGCCTTTGCCTCGCGTACGTTGCACGACGCTGAGAAAAACTACTCGCAGCTCGAGAAGGAAGCCCTCGCGGTAGTGTTTGCGGTCAAGAAGTTCAACGCGTACCTGTTCGGCCGCCCATTTCTGCTGGTGAGTGACCACAAACCTCTGCTTGGATTGCTTGCTGAGAACAAGGCCGTGCCGGCCCTGGCATCTGGAAGAATTCAGAGGTGGGCTCTGCTGCTGTCTGGCTATAACTACGGCATGGTTCACCGAGCCGGAGCCTCACTGCTGTGCGCCGATGCCCTGAGTCGCCTGCCGCTGCCCGACAAGCCGGCAACGGTCCCGAAGCTGGCAGAGCTGATCATGCTGATGGACCACCTGGATGATGGACCTGTCACGGCAGCTCAGATACGCGGCCTGACTCGAAGGGACCCTACACTTGCCCGAGCTCTGCACTTCACGCAAATCGGCTGGTCAGAGCGGGTCAGTGACGATCTGCTGCCATACTCCAAGAGAGCGGCTGAGCTCAGTGCGCAAGACGGCTGTCTCCTGTGGGGCGCTCGAGTGGTGGTCCCGGTCGGAGCGCGAGCTGCACTGCTCTAGGTGCTGCATCAAGGTCATGCGGGGGCGTCTCGCATGAAGACGTTAGCCCGAGGTTATTTCTAGTGGCCAGGATTAGACTCGGAGATTGAAAACCTGGCCAAGGCCTGCTCCGACTATCAGGAGTTGCAGAACGCCCCGGCGCCTTCGCCAATGTTGTCGTGGCCGTGGCCTGACCGACCGTGGTCTCGAGTGCATATCGACTATGCGGGTCCGGTGTCTGGCAAGATGCTGCTGGTTGTCGTCGATGCGCATTCAAAGTGGCTGGATGTGCATGTGGTGACGTCAGCGACCTCAGCTGTCACCATCCAGAAACTCCGCTCCAGCTTCGCGACGCACGGGTTGCCAGATGTGCTGGTGTCGGACAATGGGCCCAACTTGGTCAGCGAGGAGATGTCCGACTTTCTGCGGAAGAACGGCACTAAGCACGTGCACATTGCTCCCTACCATCCGGCGTCCAACGGCCTGGCGGAACGAACTGTCCAGACGCTGAAGCGGTCCCTGGAGAAGCAGCGCGAAGGCTCCTTGGAGGATAAGGTCGCCCGGTTCCTGCTGAGCTATCGGGTCACTCCGCATGCGACGACTGGTGTGGCTCCCTGCGAACTCCTGATGGGACGGCGACTGTGCATCGAGCTCGGCCAGACCTGGGAGCAAGAGTACAGCGTAAGCAAAGTCAGCAAAAAGAGCACCACGACTGCAAAGCTCGGTTCCGGACCTTCGAGACTGGAGACGCTGTACTGGCCAGAGACTTTGGAGCCAACGGAGGTCGGTGGAAGCCGGCGCGTGTTGTCAGTGCCGCCGGTCCGACCTCCTACCTGTGCGGCTTCGATGGCGACGACCGAGTGGTGCGGCCAAACCTGGCTGCTCCTGGAGACCCTGAGATCGACGGGTCTCTGCGCCGATCTTCGCGAGTTCGACGTCCCCCGGAGCGCCTGAGCTATGGGTGACGTCATCTGTGGAAGAGACTGTTTGATTGACTGTAGTGTTCCGACGTTTAATTTTGGATTTTGAACTTTGTTATGGTTATGGGTTATTTTCCTTTATTCTGTTTGTGTCGTTGCTTTTCTATCTTGCATTGCGTAGTTTTGGTGCTGGTTAATTATTATTTATTATTAAGTTATTTATTGAGTTATTGTTCCTCACTAAAATGTGTTGCTCTAATGTATTCTCTTGCGATCCCTGATCCCCATGTAGATGGGGAGGGATGTGGTAGCGTGGGTCAGCTCAGTTGCTCCGCTCAGTGTAATGTACAGTGCAGGTGTACACCTGCACGCACGCGTGTGATTGGCTCACGCTTTGTCAGACAACCTTTATTGTTGGCCAGCTATATTAAATACAAGCTCTCTGCCTTTGGGGGGGGGTCTTACCCCCGAAGTGGAGTTTTCACAGTATGGTTTTTGTTTTCGTCTGTTTTCATTAGTACCTATTGTTTTATGTTTGCAATGCAGCAATCACTGTAGGCCATATACAACAATCACTGTAGGCCATATACAACAATCACTGTAGGCCATATACAACAATCACTGTAGGCCATATACAACAATCACTGTAGGCCATATACAACAATCACTGTAGGCCATATACAACAATCACTGTAGGCCATATACAACAATCACTGTAGGCCATATACAGCAATCACTGTAGGCCATATACAGCAATCACTGTAGGCCATATACAGCAATCACTGTAGGCCATATACAACAATCACTGTAGGCCATATACAACAATCACTGTAGGCCATATACAGCAATCACTGTAGGCCATATACAACAATCACTGTAGGCCATATACAGCAATCACTGTAGGCCATATACAACAATCACTGTAGGCCATATACAACAATCACTGTAGGCCATATACAACAATCACTGTAGGCCATATACAACAATCACTGTAGGCCATATACAACAATCACTGTAGGCCATATACAACAATCACTGTAGGCCATATACAGCAATCACTGTAGGCCATATACAGCAATCACTGTAGGCCATATACAACAATCACTGTAGGCCATATACAACAATCACTGTAGGCCATATACAGCAATCACTGTAGGCCATATACAGCAATCACTGTAGGCCATATACAACAATCACTGTAGGCCATATACAACAATCACTGTAGGCCATATACAACAATCACTGTAGGCCATATACAACAATCACTGTAGGCCATATACAACAATCACTGTAGGCCATATACAACAATCACTGTAGGCCATATACAACAATCACTGTAGGCCATATACAGCAATCACTGTAGGCCATATACAGCAATCACTGTAGGCCATATACAACAATCACTGTAGGCCATATACAACAATCACTGTAGGCCATATACAACAATCACTGTAGGAAGCAGCAGTGACCGCGGTCACTCATATGGCTGACCACAACAGTATAGCCATCCTTGATCATGAAACGACGTGCGACGAATAGCTTGAGAGACACGATGACAGCTCGCAGCATCCATGGGAAGGCGCCGATCTCCAGGTCATCAACAATTTCTACAGCCACAGCTTTATATACTTTACGCATTCAACCATCTTCAGCTGGCATAAATGAAGACAACACTGAAGCCGGTCGCCAGTCAAGCGCTTCGCATAGTATGTCAGTTTATTACGGAAATTCTTTACGCAGCATGGATTACGCGTTGTGATAAGTAGGGATAAGTTATTAAAAAAAGTAATCTGTTTATCTAATTGTAAATACAGTAAAAACCTCAACACCCCGTTAAGGATGTCTTCTTCTGAAGTATTCTTGACTTCTTCCTGCAGGCTTCGGGACCGGACGGTCGAACATCTTCACCAGCTTCACGAACACCTGATCCAGCGATATCTGGTAGAGGGCCCAGAAGCTCAAGCCTAGACGGCTCTGAAGGACTGAGATCCACCTCAGTGCACCCGAAAGGCTGCGCACTGACGACTTGGGCAGCGAGAACTGCATGACCAGGCCGATGCCGAGGTCCTCCTGCGTCTGCGCTCCTTTGAACTGCTCCGACACCACTTTCTTGATGATCAGCTTTTTCTGTCTGACTACTGGCTCGGTCTCCGGGGCCAGCAGCAGCTCCAGCGTGTACGCGTCTCCATAGCTGCGGGTGTCAATAAAAATGCCCCATTGCCTGCAATAGCAACAAAAACAGCAACAAAAATACACCTCTCGCCGGCCACGAGTGGACACAGGAGGGGAGATGTCAAACACCTTTAGGGCGGTCTTTCTCAAAAAGTCAGCGCCCCCAGTCAGAGTCCGAACGGGAGCTCTCGCATCCCTCAGGAGCAGCTGTCGGGGTAGCGCATCGTTCGCCGTCGTCCTCGTCTCCGCGGACCCTGCGCCGTCCACAAAAGCTAGTCGTGTAGCGGCTCGAGGCAGCGACTTTCCGACCGGATGACGTGGCCATCCATCCTGAGTCGCCTCTCGCGCAGCTCAGAAGGCCGCATTAGGCCCTAGCGACGTTGGACTCCGAGCCCGGGCCGCAGCGTACGCCGAACGCAGAGCGCAGCATCGCAGAGTGCGCAGTGTCCACCAGCTGCTGCAGCTCTAAGCTGGGAGCACAATTAGCCTCTGCTGACGTAGCAGAGCGTGGGCCAGAGCCTCGTGCTCTGATATGGTTTGCGTGGCATCACGCACCATCGGCACAACACGATTTTGCACTGTCAACAGTCTAGCTAGACGGTTTAACCAGCCAGTCAAATTCAACTAGGACTGGCCAAAAGTGCAGATCGAGTAGCTAGCTGCCAATTCTTCGGCGACTAAACGTCAGCTCAAAGCCTACAGCTGACTCTTCTACGATGTCTCGGAGCTGCTAATACAAGCGTGTCCAACAATTCGACACGAACTCGTTCCAGATGGATTGGATTTGGGACAGCACCACCTCGCACATCCGCAGCCTTCCAGCTAAACACACATCGCTGACGACGCGCCGCGCGATCTGTCAGTTCATGTTTCCGTTTTTGTGCCACCAGACTCAGGTTCTTCACCATTTCGTGATTAACCCGCTCAACACTGCCGCACGCCAAAAGCCACCACCGCTGGAGCCGACTTCCTATAAGTATTTTGACATCTCCCTACCGAAGCCAGTATGCAAATAACGACACGCAATTTACCTCCGTGAAGAAACGCGAACTGATGCGAGCTCCACATTATTTAGTAGTTTAGTTAGCACTTTTGATTGAACTACATGTCGATCTGCTGCGCACATGCCTGTTTTCTTCATATTCCAAAAGGGACCACCTGCTTATGATCCCTCCTTAATTTACCTTCCCTTTGGAGGGAGGTAGTTGTAGCAGTTACTATAAGCTTAATGGTTGCTGTATTTTTCCCATCGTTCCTTCCCCATCAACCATAAACGACACTGTACACTACGCAGTAAGCTTAAAGATCTAGCAACGCACAAGAAATATACGAGCCCCCGGAACGCTATAACTAAAAGCTCTTAAAATTCTAATCTTGTAGATCGTAGCAACCAGGTACAAAATCCTAGATGCTGACCTAAGGCGACTGGACCATTGATGAGACTAAGACACCTCGCTAAGCTATCTTTTTTCGCGAGAATGTAATTTTTGTAATGCAAACTTACCGACTCAAAAGCTGCTGCACGGTGCCCACTGAGATCATCCTGCCCTTGTTCATGATGCCGACCCGACTGCACAGAGCCTCGACCTCCTCCATGCTGTGAGTCGTGACCATGACAACTCTTTTATTTTTTGTCATGTAACGGATGGCGCCCCAGATGAAGCGCTTGTTCTCGGGATCTACGCCGGTCGAGGCCTCGTCGATGACGATGAGCGCCGGGTCGCCCAGCAGAGCGATGGCGAGGCAGAGACGCCGCTTGTTGCCGCCCGACAGCTGGCCGGCCTGCTTGTCGCTGTGCTGCGACAGGCCGAGGCTCTGCATCAGCCGGTTCGTCTGTTGCTCCGCCTCGATCGAGTCCAGACCGCGGATGTTAGCGTAAAAGCGGATGTGCTCGGCCACGGTGATGCTGTTGAACAGCGGGTTGTACTGCGGGCAGTAGCCGATGGCGCCGACTGTGGATCCCTCCCGACCAGACAACCAGGCGCCGTCCTGCATGCGGACCTCGCAGGCGCCCTCCGTCGCGGCCTCCTCGCCGACAATCACCGACATAGAGGTGGACTTGCCGGCTCCGTTCGCGCCCAGCAGACCGAAGATCTCGCCGGCCATCGCTCCGAAGGTGACGCCTCGCACAGCGTGGACTCCGTTCGGATAAATCTTTTGCAGCTGTCGAACCTCCAGCACGTTCTTGGAGCTCCTGGGAGCCGCCAGCACCCGCTCTGCTTCTTTCTTTGCGCCGTCTTCCATGTCGCTATCGAGTTTTTCAGGCTTGGTCTGGGCTCCGCGGTGGCACACGGCCTCTTTGATTGCGGCGCTTTCTTCCACGGCAAAAATGATGCCCAGCAAGATAATGATGTGCACCGGCATCGCTATGAGAGAGTGGAAGATGCCGGAATTCGTCCACAGACTGTCAATCATGCCAGGCAGCTCAGAGCCGTCTATGATTTGATAGTAGGCAAGCTTATATAAAAAATGCTCAGTGCTGAAGTACATTAGTGTAATGGGAGCCATGGTCGGAACTATCCAAATAAGTAGTTTCAAATAAACCGGAAAATTTTGAAACATAACTACAAATGAGGGCAAAAGGACAGAGACCAGGACGCAGCCTGTGGAGACCAGGGTGCTCCTTTTCCTTGTGAGAACAGCGATGGCGTAGACAGTCAGCAGGTTGGACACGGTTCCAAAAATAAACGCCGGCAAGAAGGCGATTAGTACGAGGTAAGCACTGTTGTATGCCTGAGACATCATTAGCAGCCCGACAGCAATCACGTAGCAAATGGCGTACTGGACCCAGTGCGTGACAAACGTGTTGACCCAATAGGCCATGTGGGTCATGCCAGTTGCTATCAGGTAACTGCGCACTCGGCTGCTCATGTCTTCGATCGGATCGCTCAAGCAGGAGATTGCAAACAAAGGCATTATTAGGAGAAACAGTCGCAACTCAAATCCTAGACTGACCCAAGCATGGTCAAATTTATCTATGAGCGCTAATGCGGTGGTTGCTTCCGGTCCCGGAATTCCGAAATACATTAGCAATTGAACAAGAGCTCTTTTGTGAACATGCGCTGTAGGTAAGTAAAATTCTTCTCCAAAAAATATTCCAACGCCCACATATCGGTCGGTGTTGGCTACACTTTTTAACCACGGCGAAGCGTAATACACAGCGCATGGCATCAATTCTCTCATACTCGTATATTTGACCTGTTTCGCCTTCAACTCGCCGTAGAGCTTGTCCTTGGTTGACTTCAGCGACAGAAATTGCTCTAAGCTTTGAGATGGAGACTTTTTGATAAGGATTGGTGCACTAGGTGCTTTCTTTCCAGTCGCTTCTGGAAGAGCGAGTCGCTTGCACTCGTCCACGGACACGGGATTTGCGTCTCCGTCGGAAACGCACGCAATGGGAATCTCCTGCATTCCAAAAAAACTGAGTCGCATGGATTGAGGGACGGCCAGAATATCCATCTGGTTTTGTGCTGAGGCATTTGTCTTCTCCGTCACGAAATCTATTGACCGAGCAGAGCCAACAGCTATCGCTACGAGCAGGGCGGCGGGCACAAGAATTCTGCCCACAAGATTGAACGGATCCCGCACCTGCCGCTTCATGTTCACAATGAACAAGGCGACAAACTGGACCACGGCAGAAGTTTTTGCTTTGTTAGAATTTATCAGCCACGGCTTTGAAGCTTCCGTCTTAACGGGAGTCTCAACCGGTAAGTCTTTTTTCTGGGAAAGCTGGGAAAGCGTCAGAGTGCCCGCTTGAAATGCCCGAACAACGTCTTCAGAATCCATCCCGCCCAGCCTCATGAAAATGTCATCGAGAGAAGCCTGAGACAGACCGAACGTCTCGACTTCTCTGCTGGTCTCCAGAACCTGAACTGCCTCGGTCAAAACAGACGAGTTCAATGCGGGAACCTCCAGCTGCAGTTCGGTTTCATCAAGGCTTTTGACATGGACCTGCTTCAGCTTGGCCAGCAGCGACTCCGCGCCTGACTTGGACTTCAGTGACACATTCAGCGTGAAGCTGCAGCCGAACGCTCGCTTCAGAAACATCGAAGACCCAGCGCACACGATCTTGCCGCCGCACAGGAAGATCTTGCGGTCCGCCAGGATGTCCGCCTCGTCCATGAACTGCGTGCACAGGATGATGGAGCGGGCGCTCTTCTCCTCCTGCAGCAGCTGCCACAGCTGCCGCCTCGACACCGGGTCCAGTCCGCTCGTTGGCTCGTCGAGAAACACAACGTCCGGGTCGCCCAGCAGAGCCAGGATCGTGCTCACCTTTCTCTTCTGACCGCCGCTCAGGTCGCAAGACAGCACATCCTCCTTGTCTCCGAGACCGAGTCTCTGCAGCATTCCGCGAGCTCTCTCAAGCTGGCTGGTGTCGCTGGCCGCCCTGCTGACCAGAGTGACTCGGATGCACTCCATCACAGTGAGCGAGTCGCAGAGGACGTCGAACTGCGGACAGGTGCTGATCCGACCTCTGAGCGACAGACGGAGCAGCGGGTTCGTCACCAGACAGCCGCCGATGTGGGCCGTTCCCTCGTCTGGCAGCTCCTCGCCTGTGAGGATTCTGATGAGCGTCGACTTTCCAGCGCCGTTGTGTCCGATGAGAGCCGTGATCTGGCCTCGGTAAATCGTGCCTGCATTTGATTGTGAAATGAGCGGAAATCACTTATAGCTAGCTGTATCAGGCAGCGCCAGCCAAGCGAAGGAGAGAACAGCAAGCCAAAAAGCCCCCCTACCGAAATCCACTCCCTTCAAAGGCTTCGATTTATTCCCCCATACACGAGACCCACCCCAAACACAGGGGCGCCGGCAAACAACCCCCGCCCCACTAATAGCGATTGGCCAGTTACTGATAATTTTAATTTTTTGCACTGTGCACTGGTATCTTGATAATGACAATTAAACAATTTTACGATAGAAAGATTTGCACTGATTGTTTTTTCTCCCCTTGTAGTACTTGACAATTAATTCTGAATCAGCTCTATCATCTTAGCTCCAAGTTCTCAGCTCTACTATCTCAGCTCTTCCATCTCAGTTCTACTATCTCAGCTCTAAGATGTCAGGAACTCCTGGGTACTTTCAATTTGCAGTATGTCATGGAAAATTGGATTTTAGGCAACGGCAGAGCCAGAGAAACAGCTTACAGGACAGTTTCTTTAGCACAGTTGGTCCGTCTGAAAGGAAAAAACAGCAGCTCTGATATTTCTTGCTGACATCCTTCACAAGGACAACGGGTTGCAGCCCCATCACGGGTTCGATGTTCAGTTCGGTCTTTTCTGTTGGGCCTTGGCTCGGAGCGGAGTCGCTGCGGTCCTTGTGGCCTTTCGGGCACCAGAAGTCGGGCATGAACGGGTAGTGCGGTGATAGACAAAGACCATTGCCGCTGCTCAGCATGAAGTCCAGATAAGTCAGCAACAGAGCAAACAGCAGCAGCCCAATCGCTGTCCAGGTCAGAATCTGGGAGAGTCGCTCAGAGTCGTCTTCATGCTTCAGCTCAGCTACTGAGAACTGTCGCCTCACCTCAGAGTTGAACAGCTTGATGATGTACTCAGTGGCGAACAGTGGCGAAAAAATGTACAATAAGAATTTCGCTTGTTCTTGAAGAAAAGTACTGTTGAAACTTGCTACCAGAAGTCCGATGCTCATCACGATGGTCATCATGGACACGAGTGCCAGAGGTGGCAGCAGCAGCTCCAGCAGCAGCATGAAGGCAGCCAGGTTGAGGCAAAACAGTGTGAATAAGATGAAGAGGCGGGCCATGGCTGAGGCTGGAAAAACTCCCAAACACTCCAGCGCGTTCGATGCTGTGAAAACGCCCGCGAAAAAAGGCACTCGAGCGCAGTGACGAGCCAAATTACCAGCCAATAGGCAGACACGGACAGGCCGCTGCGAAACAGCTGCTGCAGGAAGCCATCGGTCCTGACTATTCGAATGCAGGAGACAGTAGAGATGAGCAGGTAGAAGTTCACTCCGATCGCTGACAGGCTGACTGAGATGCGTACAAACGTTGACGTCAATTGGCTAAATGTATCTTTTTTAACCCCATTGGCACAAACCGAGTTTGGCAAGGATTTCGTCTTTTCGTTGTCATAGCGCTCTACCTGATCGCTATTGTTTGAATATTTTTCAAAAAGTTGAAACATTTGTATCTCTTTAAAATTCACGAACCCCAAGGTTGCCTGGATAGACAGAACCATCACCTTGTACAGAAAAGCGCATCTGATATCGACTTTAGCTCCATGAAGGTGGAGACATTCCAATACAGCTCGCGATTCGTCTGGTTTTTTTGAGTAGCGGATCAGGGCAACAATGGCTTCGTGTCCTCCGAGATTGATGAACCGCTCTCTGCAGTCGGCCTCTGGCCCGCACTCCTCAATCCAATTAGCATCGCCACCTCCAGCTTTCATGATGCTGATCGCGGCTGCTGTTTCAGCCGGGAAGCTGGAGCGGTCAACCAGAACTTTGGCCTTCGATGCTGCAAAGTCGGAGGCGCTGTAGAAGACACGCTGATCGCTGCCGTTTTTTCCTGTTTCCGATTTGATGTCGCCAAGGAGAGGCACTATATAAAGACTGGAGGCTACCAATGCTATGGGTATAAAAACTGTAGCAAAGCGCGCTGCCTTGAGCTTCAGCAGCAGCAGAAGCAGCATCTTAAACTGTTCAAACCAGATTTTAGAGTTCAGAGTCTGCCCCGGCTTGGACGCAGCTGTTGACGGCTGCTTTCTATTGACGAGTGGCATTCAGGAGGTTCGTAGCTTTTGTTGCTTGCTTGCCGACTGCGAACCTCTGCAGTGTTGGGCTGCAACAAAGTCCGTCCCACCTACATGAATAGAGAAATTGTATGTTGCTGTTAACTAAAATCTTTTGCACTCAGCAGTACTCTATGGTAGTCTCGCCTCGCTGAAGCTTCCAACAAGAGAGCATTTTGCTTTTTAAATAGTTTTCTTTGTTATGATGCCTGAATCTTGCTTATATTCCTGCTCTGAGTTATTTTTAATTTTAAATTTTGTTTTTCTGTAGGTTTTAACCATCAGCTATCAGTCAGGGTCTTAACTGGAGCAGCGTCACAGGGCGGGGCAACGGCGTCAGCCAGCAAGCAGTCGATGAAACGCCCCTTGTGAAAGAGCTATGACTTGGCGCGGGTGATGTGGTTTGCCAGTTGGACTCCCCGACGGCGCAACAGGTCGCTTGGCCTGACAAGGCCGGCGCAGCGATACTGCTGTGTCGGAGCCTTGCTCAGCACCGATTTTGAAGGCGCACAGCAAGCCAGAGTGCTTCGGATCAAATTGCTGTGAGCGATCTGTCAGCGTCCAGAACGAAAGGCAGCCCCTGGCAACCCAACCGCTGAGGCAGATAAACTGCTGACAGCGCTGAAGTTTTGTCGCCAGTGCGTCAGTATCCGCACAAAATTGCAGCCTTGAACACAGAGCTCAACGAGCTTCTGTGCGTTGGCCATCAGGCTGGCACTCGCTGCAACAGCATGCAGCTTGTTTAGCTGTCGTTGGATCGTGCCCTGGACGGTTAAGCTCTGGTTGAGCCAAGCACGCTGAGCTGGCGTCAATCCACCCGTTAGCTTAGCAGAAAGCAGGAAGAGCAGTCCAGTCAAACACCCAGTCAAACATTAGACTCCCTTGAGCACCTCACGGGTTGTATCAAAGAAGTCCGATAGGCCGTCCGGTATCAACGGTATATCAGCTTTTGTGAGACATCCCTGATCCTGATGGCGTCATGTTGTACGCTCGAAGTACGACCCTGACGTCAGAATTAAAAAGTCTATAAAGATAGCAATCAGGATCTACAGGCGCATTCGCGACTCATCCGCTATGGGGCCGGAACCCATTTTGCTGAGGACGCGGGTATCCCACACCGGCTGAAACCGCAGTAACTGAGTCCGGTGGTACAGCTTTGTGGCACAGGACCAGAAGAAGACCTTTTCAGTGCCAAAATTCTTGAAAAACGATTATGTGTGTTGTTGTTCATTCGTTGGGTAACCGCCTCACCGAAGAGCCCCGCGGTTCATCACTCTGGCGACATCACTGGCCATGCAAACAGTGGATGCGCGATGCCTCGATGGGCACCTGTACTTTAACCATGACAGCATAAAAACGGGAACGTTGGCTCCAATGAATCAGGTAACGCAAGCACCCTTGGAAATACTCTGATGAAACAAAGTAGATTGATGTATTTTGATTGATCAGCATTATCAAAGGAATAGTGACATAAAGAGATATTCAACGATTGTGCCAGAAGGTCGGATTTTTCCTTTGTGCCAACCAGCAATGCGCCTCAGTGCAGACTTGCCAAGCCTCGAAATTTCATAACTTCACCAGGCGGAGCTTCTGGAACTTCAGCAGTTGACACCAGGTGACTATGAAGACCCTGTTGCGAATTTTCTGATGTCTCTGATGGAGCCTCGACAGTGGAAAACCACAACTGACGGACATCTTCAGCTAGTCTCTCAAGCATTGCGTCATCACCCGGGCTAGACTATGGTTTATATCCAAGAACTCCGGAGCGGCTGTCTGCAGACAGTGGGAGGAGTTTCGCAGCACCAGCGGCAACAGGATTTTTCCTTCTCCATTTATCAGCACTAAATTTGCTGCCAGCAGTGCGAAGGCGAAGAGCAGCAACTTTTACACGCCCGGCTGGACAGCTCAAGGCTGCTCAGCTGGCCGAGATCAACCATCTTTATTTTTTATTACATCCGCCCTAATTGACAGATGTGCAACCGACAGCTCAGACGCAGCTATTGCGCGGCGCATCTGAAGGCTGCATACGGCTGTTCAGTCCAAGGACTGGGGGGTCGCCACACCCACTCCAATTACCCCAGCTAATGCTGGTGGCACCCATTTTACAGCTGGGTGAGCTGAAGCAATTCAGAGTGAAGTGTCTTGCTCAAGGACACAGTTTGTTCCAAGTGAGTCGAGAAAATGAATCGAACCCCCGACCCTTCAGTTCTGAGTCCTCAAGGGCCAGATAAGAGATCATGGCTGCGGGCCAGATGAGGGAAGAAAGGAGTAGGAATAGAGGAGAGAGAAGAGGTGAAAGATTAAATGAGAGAGAACATAAGAGGAGAGAAAAAAGGAGAGCAGATAATAGAAAAATAAAGGAGAGAGAAGGGATGGAAGAGCAGAGAGGAGAGGAGAGATACGAGAGATGAGAGAGTAGAGACACGAGATAAGGTGATAGATGAGACGAGAAAAGAAAGGAAGGAGAGAGGAAAGAGAAGAGAGAAGAGAGGAGACAGAAGAGAAGATTGTTAAATACGAGAAGGGGAGAGAAGTTTCAAATGCCTCAAATCTTAATTTAACGCGAATTTACTCCAATTTTTTTGGTTACCTCTATCCTAACTATTAAAAATAGAATTGCGGTAGAGAAGCACTCTTAACAGATAATAGTAAGACAAAACTCAATATTATTTGCGACGCGTTTCGGCTAAAACTAGCCATCTTCAGGCACTATCGAACAGAATTTATTTCAACCTATTAAATACTGTGTAGACGACAAAATCAGGTATTGAAAAGAAACTGTTCGATCCAGCAACTGTTCGATAGTGCCTGAAGATGGCTAGTTTTAGCCGAAACGCGTCGCAAATAATATTGAGTTTTGTCTAACTATTAAAAAGTTTTTGTTTGAATATGGCTTCAGATTTAAGAATGCATTCAAAAATAGTTCCGGTGATTAGTTCCGCATAACCTAGGCAGCCAAACCTCGGCGGTAAAAAAACTGTCGGGAAAATTTGGGCGTGAGAAAATGCGGTTCTGTCTATGGCACTGCACGTACGGCGCAGGAGACGCAGCACCCTTGCGGTGTTGTGGGGCATGGACTTCTATACTAAGTATAGAAGTCCATGTGTGGGGGCAGAGCTTTGCTGGCTTTAAAAAAGTAAAAGCCGCAAAGCCAACTGAAAGATTTAAAAGGTATTAGGCCCCAGTTCTGCTCAATACGATTGGTAGCTCGAGGTTAAAGTCAACAAAAATATAACAAACCAATGTCAGGCAACCAGATTGACGATAAGCAACATGAAAGCAAGCGTTCAGCCACGACTGGAAGCTACTTCTGGATCTGCAAACAACTGCTGCTGCTGCTGCTAAAGCTCAAGTCATGGCGCTTCGCCTTTCTGATCATTCCAATACCTCTGCTGATGTCTAACCAGCACGTGCTTCCGTTCTTGACACCACACGCGACTTCCAACGCCGGCGCTGATGCATTGAACGATCGATTCCTGTCCTATGGAGCGGCGGACTTTGCTACATCAAAGGCCAAAGTTCTGGCGGGCCGTTCTGACTTCTCCGCCGAGACAACGGCTGCAGCCAGTATCGTGCAGATGTCCGGAGGCAGCAGCACCAACTGGATTGAAGACTGCGGCTCAGAGAGCGAGTGCAGGGAGCAGTTCATCCATCGGTCTGATGAGTCAGTGATTGCCCTTATCAGGTACTCAAAAACACCCGAAACGAAAAGATCAGTACTTGAATGCTTTAAAGATGAAGAGCAGTACAAGCTGGCCAGCTTTAGGTGCGCCTTTCTATACAGCATCATGGTTCAGTCAATGGCGAAACGATTTTCACCTGCGCATTTTATTAACCTGCGGCTATTTTTGCAGCGTCATACTAAATCCAGCAACAGTTCGGCGGCTGATAAGCTGCCTTCGACTGCGAAACTGAATGCAGACCTGCCGCAGTCTACCTGTGCAGGCTGGGTCAAGGACGGCTCGCTTGAAAGTTTGTTTCAGCTTGGCACAGGCTTCACAGCCGGCCTTTCAGCTATTGGCATGATGTTCTATCTGCTCAGCTCTACCATATCCTGCATCCGAATACTCAAGACAGGAGGCTTCCTGCAGCAGCTGTTTCGCAATGGACTGTCGGTATCCGCCTATTGGCTTGTTATCTGGCTCGTCACTCTAACTGAGTGTCTCGTTTTTGCTGGAATTTATACGGCATCTCACACAGTTCAGTGTCCAGGCGTATTCTCGGCTGCAGGCATGGCCAGCATATTTGGCTTCTTTCTGCTTTACTGCCTCTACCTGGCTGCCTTTGCACTGCTGCTTGAGCTGCTGCTGCCGTCATTCATTCTGGTAGTCTCATCTACAATGGCCGTCAGCATTGTCTGCATCGCCGCATTTTCTAACCGTAAGTTTTTGGAAAGCACTGGGACCGTTATGCTACACCTGTTTCCCATACTGTTCTCCGCTGAGTTCATTAGCGGAAAATTCAGCCTCGACGAGGAGCGTCTCTGGACTGGAAAAAGACATTCGAAGGTCAATCCAAGCCGGCTGTCTCAAATTCTAGTCGCGAATTTGATAGGATTTTTCGTCCTGATGCTGCTGAAATTTTACTTGGACTTTCTGGTGAGGACGGGCAACGGCTTTTGCTTATCGCTGAGCTATCCAGTCAGGGCCAGCTTCTGGCGGCCACAGGTGGCGACAAGCGCTGCCATAGAAGATACTAAAAGCAATGATGCGAAAAAATCCGAACCCAATATCGAGCCGGTGATTGGTCTTTCTTCGATTGTTGAAGCCAAGGAGGTCAGCAAGACGTACAGCAGCGGCTGCTGTTCCGGGAGAATGAAGTGGCTCGTGTTGAAGCAGCTGTCATGTAAGTCTGCATCACCAATATGCCTATATGCTGTTTGCGCAAGCATTTAGTGTCTATATACAATCTATATTCTATACTAGTCATAAGAAAATGAATTGTTTATTACTCCTTAAATTCTGACCACATAGCACACTGCTAAAAGAAGTAAATAATTGTTTTTACACTGGAGAATGTAACAGCCACATTAGGCATTGCTACACTTAATGAATCTCGCAGCATCACTGAACTTAAATAATTAACGCTCTTTCTCTAAGATGCTAATTTTATATTCCTAAAAACTGCAGGCACCATTTACCGAGGCCAGATCACGGCTCTCATCGGACACAACGGCGCTGGCAAGTCGACGCTCATCAGAATCCTCACAGGCGAGGAGCTGCCAGACGAGGGAACGGCCCACATCGGCGGCTGTCTGGTGACGAACTCGCTGCTCCGTCTGTCGCTCAGAGGTCGGATCAGCACCTGTCCGCAGTTCGACGCCCTCTGCGACTCGCTCACCGTGATGGAGTGCATCCGAGTCACGCTGGTCAGCAGGGCGGCCAGCGACACCAGCCAGCTGGAGAGAGCTCGCGGAATGCTGCAGAGACTCGGTCTCGGAGACAAGGAGGATGTGCTGTCTTGCGACCTGAGCGGCGGTCAGAAGAGAAAGGTGAGCACGATCCTAGCTCTGCTGGGCGACCCGGACGTTGTGTTTCTCGACGAGCCAACGAGCGGACTGGACCCGGTGTCGAGGCGGCAGCTGTGGCAGCTGCTGCAGGAGGAGAAGAGCGCCCGCTCCATCATCCTGTGCACGCAGTTCATGGACGAGGCGGACATCCTGGCGGACCGCAAGATCTTCCTGTGCGGCGGCAAGATCGTGTGCGCTGGGTCTTCGATGTTTCTGAAGCGAGCGTTCGGCTGCAGCTTCACGCTGAATGTGTCGCTGAAGTCCAAGTCAGGCGCGGAGTCGCTGCTGGCCAAGCTGAAGCAGGTCCGATTAAAAGAGCCGGGAGGAGACCGAGCTGCAGCTGGAGGTTCCCGCATTGAACTCGTCTGTTTTGACCGAGGCGGTGCAGGTGCTGGAGACCAGCAGCGAGGTTGAAACGTTCGTCTGTCTCAAGCGTCACTGGACGACGTTTTTATGAAGCTTGGCGGGATGGATTCCGAAGAGATCATCAAGGCATTTCAGTCGGATACTCTGACACGCTCCCTGCCTTCAGAGCGCGCTGTTTTGTCGGTTGAGAAATCTTTAGCGAAAGAAGATTCGGATCTACAAGGACAAGGGATATCGCGTCAGACAAAACATTCTGCAATCAAACAGTTCGTGGCATTCTTTCAGGTGAACTTCAAGAGAGTGTTGCGCGGTTGGATTACTCTTTTAAGCAGAGTTTTACTGCCTTCCGTGTTGCTGATTCTGATAACTTATCAGTCTCTTACATACACGAATTCGAAAAGAAAAAATGAAACCGACATTGATTTAATCGAAATGGACGCCATGTCTAAAAAGTCTACGAGGTAAAATTCGAGCAACAGATTTCGGCTTCACAGAGCTGGCTACGGCTTGTGTCTTTGATTTGAATCAGACTGACATTGCTGGCGGTTCCGACATCTGCAGAGCTCTGGCTCTGGGTGGTGATGCCCAGAAAAAGAAGCCAATTGTTCTAGTGAAGCCCGAGTCTCAGAGTCTGAATGACTTTATGGCGCAGAGTTCTACAACAGAAGCACTGCGAGCTGGAATGAAGAGAAACAATTGTTAGATAGCAAATCGATGATTCCTTGCGTAATCTATTATGCATCTTCCTGGCTGCTGAATGCAACCGGCTCCAACAGATCTATCAGCATAGGTGTCTATTATGAGGAAAGTGTACGTGTTCTACCAGTGCACATTTTCCGCAGGGGAATCGCCAAGCTCTTTGGACAATTTCTCTCGACTGAACCTGGAGAATCAACGGCCTTGTCGTATCTGAATCCGCTTGGCGGTTTTTTTGACTTTGGAATGGGAGTGGTTTATATGTTTTTTCTCTTTAATCTTATCCCAGCTTCCTACCTGACTGACCCAATCGAAGACATAAGCAGCAGAGTACGTGCTTACCTCCTGTCGACTGGTATGGGCCGGTTTTCCTACTGGATCAACACATTTGCCTTACACTGGCTTCAGTACGCGACCTTTTTCAGCGCTGCTTTTGGCCTGCTAATGCTGTCCGCAGCCCACAGATCTGCGTATCTCATCCTCGAGGATTTCTGCCTGCGCTAATTTTTGGAATAACTTCCAACCTTCTGACCATCTATACGATAGCCCTCATCAGCAAGAGAAAGAGCATGGTAGTTACTGTCTGCTGCAACGCCGTCTTCATTTCTTTGGTAATGGTTTCTTATGCTGTTAGAAACGTAACGGCCTGCGGGTGATGATTTCGATATTACCGCTTTTGACACCACTACGCCTAATGTGCTGCTGCGTAGAGTATGTGGTCTACAAAGCTCAATACTACAAGAAGAAAGATGCATCTGCGCTGCCTGGCCTCGTGAGGAATATATGGAAGTATTCAGACGTTTTTATTCAACGCTGGCTTTACCACTGCACATAATTTTACTGTGCTGTGCTATCTGCATGCTTGAGAACCAAACGGTAACAATCGAGAACATTAGGAATTTCTTCTGCAAAAAAGTCTAACGAAAAGACCTGTAAAAGCAGACAGCGACATAGAAGAAGGCGCAAAGAAAGAAGCAGAGCGGGTGCTGGCGGCTCCCAGGGGCTCCAAGAACGTGCTGGAGGTGCGACAGCTGCAAAAGATTTACCCAACGGAGTCCACGCTGTGCGAGGCGTCACCTTCGAGCGATGGCCGGTGAGATCTTCGGTCTGCTGGGCGCGAACGGAGCCGGCAAGTCCACCTCCATGTCGGTGATTGTCGGCGAGGAGGTCGCGACGGAGGGAGCTGCGAGGTCCACGTGCAGGATGGTGCCTGGTTGTCCGGTCGGGAAGGAGCCACAGTCGGCGCCATCGGCTACTGCCCGCAGCACAACCCGCTGTTCAAACTGCATCACCGTGGCCGAGCACATCCGCTTCTACGCGGACATCCGCGGTCTGGACTCGATCGAGGCGGAGCGACAGACACGGCTGATGCAGAGCCTCGGCCTGTCGCAGCACAGCGACAAGCAGGCCGGCCAGCTGTCGGGCGGCAACAAGCGGCGTCTCTGCCTCGCCATCGCTCTGCTGGGCGACCCGGCGCTCATCGTCATCGACGAGGCCTCGACCGGCGTAGATCCCGAGAACAAGCGCTTCATCTGGGGCGCCATCCGCCGCATGGTGCACAAGCAAGGTCGGTCATGGTCACGACTCACAGCATGGAGGAGGTCGAGGCTCTGTGCAGTCGGGTGGGCATCATGAACAAGGGCAGGATGATCTCGTGGCACCGTGCAGCAGCTAAGGAGTCGGTGAGAGCTTCTGTTTTACTATTTGCAAAGGACATTTTGAAACCCCTGACAACTAACCACCTTGTTGTAGGCACACGAGTTATTGGTTTTTTCTTTTTTGAATTGGCAATAAAATACCGTAATTATCTTTCGCAACATTACTAGGCATTATTAGCTAGAGAATTAAAATCCAACCAACTGTCCGCAGCCACGGAGACGCGTACACGCTGGAGCTGCTGCTGGCCCCGGAGACCGAGTCAGTAGTCAACAGAAGAAGCTGGTCATCAAGAAAGCAGTGTCGGAGCAGTTCAAAGGAGCGCAGACGCAGGAGGACCTCGGCCTGGGCCTGGTCATGCAGTTCTCGGTGCCCAAGTCGGCGGTGCGGAGCCTGTCGGTGCGCTGAAGTGGCTGGCGGCAACCAGGGCCGGCTGGGGTGAGCTACTGGGCCCTCTACAGATGTCGCTGGACCAGG
>NIVC01001809.1:190000-234753 GCA_002269645.1 Macrostomum lignano | reverse complement strand
CCGTATTCAGCCAAAGACGCCCACGGGCTAAAAGAAGTTTGCTTTAACAACATAACGCTTGGCTACTGTATCCATGCTAGTAGTCTCTTAAATTGGCTTTCCGTGACGGAAACTGTCAGTGCCTAACTAATGAGAAGAAATGTCGGCTCCTAATTAGTGGGGAACTCTCCTCGATTCTCCACGCATTCACTCACGCAAAAACTATATTTAGTACTGGCTTGGCAGACCTTTTAAACTAAAAACGCCTTTACAAAAGCGGCTAAGTTGAAAACTTTTCCTGCCGTTACTTACCGACTCCTTGTGGCTGCAACATGCCCGCTTGCTTCATCGCGCTTAAATGCGAGCCCCTAGTTATGACATACTGTTACGCTTTCGCTTTTGTTCCTGAAAAGAAGATATGTTTGCTCTCGGAACTACCGAATGCGGACTTTGCGTCGGTCGCTCCCAGCGGCCTTGCTTATCGAAAGAAGACCGACAGTGAGCATTTTGGTCTGTATGATATTTGACATGGCATCTAATACTATGAAAGCTTCCGTTCTTTGTTTTTTTTTCCAGAGAAGCTAATCCAGATCAACGCTAGATTATTCCAAGTGATCCAGCACAGATCGAAGGGCGAGCTCAGCTTTGCTCGCGGCTGGACTGAGTATGAGATTGGCTTTGGAGACGATACGGACTTCTGGATCGGTGAGCAGGGAATGATAATATTCATTGGAAGAGAATTCAGGGTCGGACAAAATATCATATTGGAGTCGTGATCTCGCGGTTTTAGGCTACTTAAACCAGGCTACTTAGACTAGCTCTAATCCTAGCATAACCGGTTAAAGAAAAGAGACTGGAATCCAAGATAATTATATTGTTCAAACAAAATTATGAGAAACTGTCAGTACAAAAGGATTTTGACTTGAACTTTCCCTAGTAATTCTCTGCTATATGCAGGGCCTCCGATGATTGAGACATGACTCTAAGAATTTTCTAAGAGCAAGAAATGGAGGAAGACTAATTATATGCCTTCATCATCATCATCATCATCGTGATACGTTCGAGCGCATCAGCCCCAGCCGGGCTTTTAAGCTGATTGAATTTATTTGATCAATTAGTGTTGTTGTTGTTGTTAAACGGGGTGGAGAGCGAAGCTCGTCTTAAATCAGTGATTCCACCAGGGGCATATAGCCCGGGTCACCAGGATTGCATGGAGCTAGGTGTCTGGACCTAGCAACTGCAGGGCTCAACAAATTGAGGAAGACACCGAGGACCCAACAAATGGAATCAGGTAGACGAGTTCTAAGACTGTCCCGGGGCCGCCCCCCCCCCAACAGTACTAACCGAGAATGCGCACAAAAGAAAATTGAAAAGAAAAATTTCAGAGTTTTTCAGAAAGTTTTTGAAAAGCAGGTCCGAGAGAGGGACCTCAGCTATACCCCCGGGCATCGCTTTGACCTGTAACAAGGCACCCAGGGCCCCGAGTCTACGGAAAAGGCTTTCAAGATTATAAAGAGTTTGGGCAGCTTTTTTCTGGATATTTCTGCGGCTTGAAACTACTGTCAGTAGTGTAAAAGCAAATTTTATTGCGCGCAAAACTATGTCTTACTACAATATAAAATATATTTTCAGGTCTACAGAAAATCCACGAGCTAACCTGACGCTCGCCGAAGCTTCTGCGAGTCGAAGCCGTCACCTGGTCGGATGAGCTGAACATCTGCTAGTACTCTGGCTTCACGGTGGCCAATGCCAGCACGAACTACACCATGACCTACGCCTCCTACCTCAGCGGTAGCTCCAACACATCGATCGACTCTCTCGCCAACAACAACGGACATCCCTTTTCGACAATGGATCGCGACAACGATCATTTCATCGCAAGCTGTTCCAGCATCTTTGGGAGCGCTGGCTGGTGGTTCAGAGGCTGTACGAGATCGAATCCGAATGCTCTCTACCGCAATTCTCCTGTGGTTGATCGCACAGCCATGCACTGGGCTGGTGCCACAGCTGACTCTGAGGAGGCGCTGAAGAGCATCCGACTGATGGTGCAGCTGGTCTGAAAAAGCCAGGTTGTTGAAAGTGATAATGTCAGGTTTTGTGGCCCTACCAGCTACATGACGTCTGAATCTGCAAAGAACTTATTAACAGACTAACCAATACAAGTTTCTAGTTTAAATTCAAATTTTTATTCAGTCAATCATAGTAATTAACCATAAACGCTATTAAAACCTTTGAACCTGTTACGTTCTTCTTTTAGAGTTCACTTCTTATGTCTTAGGAAAAAATCAGTTTCTAGAGATAGCTAACTTAAAAGCAGAATGCATGTCTTTTTTTCGTGATAATAGCTAGCGATATAGTACGATCGTAATCTCATAATAATATAAAAATTTTATTTAAGTCTCGAAATGTTCACCGCTAAATACTTATGATTTATTTTCGTAAAGATCGTAAATCTTTCTTTTATCTGCTGACGTTTAGCCTAGTATCTAGTTATCCAGTTTTTGAAAAGACGCAAATACAGAATTTCTATCGTGTTAAGTCTTTACTGAAGTCTCCGTTGAAACCCGCGTTATTTAAACCCCGCTGAATTCCAATCCACGGTACTATTTTTGCAGTCTTTCTAAAACGAAAAAAATTGCTAATAGTTAGGATAGAGGGAACCAAAAACTTGACGTACTTATTCGTGTAAAACTTTTACTCGTTAGTGAAGATGGAGATGAAAAAATGAGACGTTAGGTAAAATGATAAAGAAGCGAAAGCAATTTCTGTCTACGACTGAGTAACAAAGAAAATTCTTTAAAAAAGGAATAAAGGAAAAAGGAATTATAGACAAGATTTTAGTATATGGACTACCCATTTTGCCCCCCCTTCGGGTGGCTCCTTAGCATTGTAGCGCTTGTCTACAAGTAGTTTTGCAGATTATTAAAACTAAGCAGAAGACTAAAACAAGCTCAAGAAGTAAACTTAATCTAATTCTCAATCCCAATTTCATACATTTCTCATTTCTCAAAATTGTCTCCATCGCAAAACGTGGTGGTATAGTGCCCAAGCGTTAAGACACTGACCCAAGCGTTAACCCCAGAGGCCCGGATTGCGCAGGAATTGTGACTGATTGCAATCTGCTTGCAATTAACTCAAATGAATAACTTAATTAACTCAAGCTAATTGCAAGTTTTATAATTATAAATGTACTCTACTATCGTTACTAATAGTAGAATAAAATGTAAATTTACTTGGGAAAATTTTAACTCACTATTCTGCCTTATTTATAAATAAGTGTGTTGTTTAGATGCACGTTATATTGTAAAAAATCATGACTATGTTAAAATCATTCCAATACCTTATTGAATTAACTTTTCAAAACAATTTTGTGATAATTTCAATTCAATTGTAAGCCAATTGCAATGATTACAATTATGCACTTGAAAGCAATTGTCAATACGTACGCAAGATCTGCACACCCCTTGCAATCAAGCCCCAATTATCATAATTTCGGTCGCTTGGGGATTGACGTCAACTCGCTTGGCCTGCAGTGTGCAGGTATCTGGAATGAAGGGAAGGGTGATTGTTAAATTCTTATCTATCACACAATTATGTCCCCGCTACTGACTCAAACTACTCGTAATTTTTTATCCACCAAATCCAATTCGGGCTAGGCATTGGTAGACTGAAGTTGCTCGGCACGGGTTTATGGTGGCAAATTGAAATAGGGCCGGCCTCTATTGCTTAATCTAAGAACTACGAGCGTTGCTGTAACTGACACCTACGCGTAGCTTTTCACGAACACAGAATAATCTTTTCAAACTGCAAGCTAGTCAAATGATCAACATCTTCCAAAAATCGAGTTATTTAAATTGCACAAATAACGAAAATTGTAAATGTCTACGAATCTGCTAACTAAATAAAATGTAATGAAATGTCATAAAATGTCATAACAATGAAAACAAAAAAACTATAAATTTAAATACTCGAATGTAAGACTCAAACGGACAAAAAATACTAATAATTTTCTCTTTCTAAACATTGCAGAAGATAGAAATTAGCAAAGTTAATTATTTTTCGTATTTTTAGAGACAGCTTTGAATTATGAAGGTACACCTGAAACCGATCTACCAAAGTGCTCCTGTTCGTGTTTTCAGGTTTCGTTAAACGGTTTCTGCACACGTAGTGTTTGAACGTTTTGGTACATTGCCTAAGGAGCAGTCCCACCTGAAGGGTCAGGGAGGGGTAGCAGCGCTGGTTCACCTGAAGGAAGAGCTGAGGGATTCTTCGCCCAGATTACTGAGCGATTCTGTGTCAAGTTTTTGTGTGGGCATTGACTTCTTGAGAAATTCAATGTTTTCTTTTATTTTAAGTAATGGACAAGTTGGACATAGCACGTGAGCTCCCTGCAGCTCTCTATAGTGTGTGGGAAAATTCCCTAAATGTTCCATTTTGCAATTAGAATTGTAATTGTAGAAGTGGGTCGGCATGCAGTCTGCCTAGGGTGTACGCACTTGTAGAAATTATAAAGAATGGGCAGCAGACTTTCGCTCTATAGAGGGTAAAGCTTCGCTATAATCCACTGATCTTAGAAGTCTCACAGTTACACAATGGTGTGAGCGGGGCAAGGAGAGACCAGGGGAGGAATGGGGACAGAGGATCACACAAAGCCAGCACCTGGCGTCTTAATCGCGTATTATCGAACCCGAGCTCAACCCCAGAGCATGCGTGCAGCAACCCTCCCCCCAAACTCGTGCTCAAGTAAAATGTGGAGAAAGAGAGGGGTACAGAGAGAGAGAGAGAGAGAGAGAGAGAGAGAGAGAGAGAGAGAGAGAGGGAGCGCAGACGCAGGCAAACACCCGATCTTTGCCTGCTCTCTGACAAAAATTACTTATTAGTTTAGTTGGCATTTCGCTCTGTGTGTCCATTGCCTTCACTCTCCGGCCAATCCTCCCTAAGCCAACAAAAGCTACACAATGGGAGTAGCTGTGTACATGTGGGCGGAGCGCTTGTGCTTGGGTCGGTGACTCTGCAACCCCCAGTGCTCTGTCGAAGGATCTATTGGCTGTGAAATAGGAGGTTCCACTTGAACTGACCGGCGCGAGCTGGAAAAGCCTCTCTAACTTTTCTCCACTTGATCACTCTGCATTGTTGCAGTATTGGCCAGTTTTGAAGGACACATAAAAAAGCGTCTTAGCTCTGTATCCAAGCCACTGTGTCAGCAAGGTATACCCGCGTGTGCAGTCAATTACTTCGTTCCTTCAACGGCAAATTATAAAAACCAATACGTGCAACTCAAACAGCGGCTGCTCAGGGCTGAGGCCTAATCAGAATGTCCGGCTCGACTACTGAGGCCGAGCCAAAGCCGAAGCCGGAAGACGCGGCAGCGGAACCGACTGCGGAGCAGACGCCTCAGCGGATGACGCGATACGGCGCGATCAGCACCAAGGAGGAGCCGCTGCCGCAGCCTCTGCCTCCTCCGCAGCCGCCGAAGCCGCCACCACTTCCGAGTAAATCGAGCAGATCTGAGGGCATCGCGGGAGCTCTGCGTTCCTCCGCGTTGCCAAAGCGGCGTCGAACGAAGGAGGAGAAGCAGATCTATGAGGACAGCATCAAGGGCTTCATGGACGCGCTGCTGTCCAACAGCAGCCTTTTAGCGATCAGTAACATTGTGAAACGAAATCATCCGGTGCTGAAAACATTATGGGCGATAGCGCTGTGCCTTTGCCTCATCCTGTCGATCCGGCAGCTGTACAGTCTCACCAGAACCTACCTGGGCCATCCGAAGTCTACAACAATTGAATTATCCTACAAGCCCTTCGATTTCCCTTCCGTGACCTTCTGCAACCACAATCCGCTGCGTCGTTCGCGCGTTGAATTGAACGGTCCAAGCGACCTGCAGAGTTTCTTTAGCGACCTACTGTCGAGGAACTACTCTGTCGCTGACAACGGCACGCAGCTGATGACTCAGCAGAGTGACTGGCTGAAATTTGAAAAGCTTATCAGCAATATCAGCGTGTTAGACCGGCTGAGCATGGGCTACCAGCACGGCGACTTCATTCTGCAGTGCAACTTTGCTGGTAAAAAATGCGACCCGGACATGTTCAGCGTGAGTTTGACCAAAACCTACGGAAACTGCTTCACCTTCAATGGCTGGCAGTCGGTCAGAGGATTCGAACGACCCGTGGCTAAGAACGGGCGCGAGCACGGCCTCATCATGACGCTGTTTCTTGAGCTGGATGAATATCTACCGAACTTCATCCCCAGTGCGGGCGTGAAGGTCCAGCTGCACGAGCCAGGGTCAATGGGCTTCCCCGAGTACTCGGGGTTCTCAGTGCCCCCGGGATTCCAGTCTTCCATCGGCGTATCGCTGAAAAAGATCACCAGACTTGACCACCAGAATGATCACTGCGAGGACGGTGAGAAGTTTTATGCCACCTACGGTATTAAGTACACCTACAGCGCCTGCATGGCACGCTGCAAGCACGATCGCGTGCGTCAGAAATGCGGCTGCTACGACCTAGCCAACAAGCTGTTCTACGCCAATCACGTCCGTCACATGCAGCCCTGCCAAAGCGAGAAAGAGCTCAGCTGCATGATTGACGTTGAGTACTCAGGAGAGGAGGGAAACCTTAACTGCGGCTGTCTTCTGCCGTGCCAGGAGTCCTCCTACAAGTACGGACAGTCCCTGAGCGAGTGGCCCACCGACTCCTACGAGGCTCGACTATTCGGCGACCTGATGGACGTAAAGCCGAAGATTAGCAGTTTGAAGAACGAGACAAAAATCCTGGCTAGGAGAAACCTGCTCAACCTACTGGTGTACATGGACGGCCTCATGACGGAGCACGTGATTGAGAAAAACTCCTACGCAGTCGACAACTACTTGTCCGACATTGGAGGCACCCTCGGACTATTCCTCGGCTTCTCTGTGCTCACCGGTTTCGAACTGCTCGAAGCCTCAGCTCTGGTGCTTGCCTACGTCTGCGGCAAGATCATCTACACGGAGGAGGAGGACGACGAGACGTCGGCCTTTGCCGATGACGACTCGCTGACGCCGCCTGGCAGTCCACGTGGCGCTCATCGAAGCAGTCGCATCGCCTCGCTGGCTGGCACGACACCGCATCTGCATCCAGGTTGAGACTAATTTTTCAAGCGTCAGATGCAGTTCCCGCGTCTGTCATGAAATCTCTTTAAGCACTCATCCCTTAGCCCTGGTGTCCGTTGGTTTTCAGGTATAAAATCACTGATGCGAAATCTCCAAACTCTGGAATATTTAGCTGAATAATCCCGCATATGCTACTGCTATACATGTACTAATCTCAGAATGTTTTTATTTTTGTTTTAAACATAACCGCGATGCAACAAGGCTCAACATGCACACAAACTTACTCCGTGAACTGTTGTCCAGTGCAGCACAAACAAAATTTTCTTGCATCTGTTTTTAATATTTCTCTCTTGATAACCTTTAAAAGTTTGGGAGTGGTGAGTGCTTTCTGCGCTGTTATAGGCTTAATAATTTGTAACACTTGGAAGGACAGAAAGGGAGCGTAACATTTTTTCAACGTAAAATATGCTCCACTTATCCGCCCAATTAGCATGCAAATCATTTTTTTATCATTCACAACTCAGCTGCTTATGTACTTTTTGTGATAGCGAATGATTGATATTTATATAATGGGTTTCGGTTTGAGGTACATGCAGATGCATTAACCCTCTGGCAAACATGCGTATACTAACTAACAAAAGATTTCTAAGTATAAATATATTTTATTTAATTAACGCTAAGAGAATTTATTGAAATTTTGACTGTGAATTGTGTCATTATTTTGTTTTGGTTGAGAGCAATCAATCTCTGGACTGGAAAAAATACACCAAATAGAAAGGAAACGCTCAAATTTCGAGGGAACTTTGCTTGTCATCACTACAATTGGGCCAATTCACCTTAAAACCAGTCACAATGTTCTTTAAATGGACGCACATTTAGGTCGTGACCGGAGCTGAGTTAAACAAAGGGATGTTTAAACATTTTTGAAGTTTTACTACGCGCCAGTTTTATTCAGTTTATTCACGTACTTTTAAATCGCCATTTTAAGCGCGTATATAAATAGAAATACGCGTTTAAAACGATTAATACGCCTTACTATTGACACTGATCGGGTGCATTTTTACTTTAATCTCTCTTTCCATTGCGTCTTTTTTAGTTCGATTAACCACAGAACTTTGTGCTGACGTTTTTGTGACTCGTGATAGAGCTTCAGAAATCCGTGTAGCCTCCTGTCGCAAGTAACAGGGCGTTGTTGGATCGACGTGGCATTTCGAGAACAGATCACCGAAAAATCCAATTTTGTCCCACGCGAAAGCAATAGCGTTTCAGTAGGTTCATCAGGCGTCGATCTGCTAGCGCCGTAGTACATGCTCCCAACATTCCGACTTTGCGCGTCTGTCATCTGTTGAACCATTGTCTCTCCTGGGGCACTCTATCTGAATAGCCAATGCTTCATAGACATTACACAGTAACTTGTTACCATGGATGAATAATATAACTGGATGGCCAGAAGCTCGATTTTTTTGGTCCTAGCCCTAGACAAGCACCAGCATCATCACAAGAAGCTCAGAATGCCGTACTTTCACCGTGAATGAATAATATATTATATTATTAAGAGTTTCTTGTGATGCTGGTGCTTGTCCATGGCTAGGACCAAAAAATCGAGCTTCTGGCGATCCAGTTATTATTCATCCATGCTTGTTACTTGCAAGAGGAGATTAACCTAACCATAGACTATGTGTTTTTAGTCTTCTGAGCAAGTATAGATTTTCTTCTGGTTAGAGTGCTGCCTCTTAAAGGTTGCTGAACCTTAATGTGGGGACCGTGCACGGTAATCGAACCAGGGGTCATGTCGCCAGAGTCAGTCGGGTTTACCGATGAGCTGCTCTGACTAACCAATGGGTTTTTCCAGTACATACTGACTATTGACTTTGTCAAACCAAGTAGTAAGAATCAAATATCAAAGAAAACGGCTCATTTAGTTCAATCGCCAAGTTTTAGAATCAAGTTCAGTGCATGAGTGTTCATTCATTGACTTCAACGTTTGACCGGTGGAAGTCCATATTGAAAATTTACTCATTTTTGCGTCCTCTTCTACAAGGCCACGCTTCCAGCTGGTCTGTCATCTTGTTCAAGAGTTATCGAAATTCAAAGTAACTCCCAATAGATAGACATTTCTTTTTGACGTTGTACGGGTACGGCGGGTTTTGCAGATCAGTTCCATCATGCATAGCGTTATTGGAATCTTCAATGTGAATCAGATTGGGATTAAAATACCATACGAAACCAAGAGAATATCTGGTCGACAAAAGGGGTTGAGCATCGACAGATTAATAAAAACTTTGGCTTCTTTACCGCTCTTAAAGATTTGCATTTACGCTGACTCATATTTTTTGTTTGTACTCAAACTGTTGAAACTCAACTTTTTGTCTCTGTGCATTCTAATTTCAATTTCAATTAAATCTTCTTTTACAAAATATTCGATATGCATGCTTTAGATGTTCTCTACGTACTTATCTTGCTTTTCACCCTATAGCTGTTCAGTATGTTTACAGTGGGTTGCCCTATGCAGTTAGCTCTGGTTCATTTAAACTTATACATACAACGTCTTTCGCGCACGGTGGTTTTGTTTGCACAAATTTCACTAAATTGCACAAACACGGGTCGGCCCAAGTGAAGATCTCTAGTCAAATTGGACAATATTCATGGGTCAGCGTGTTTGGCGCTTGTATTTGACCAGTTCATATTTTACAGACGTGGTTTTCAGTGTATATATTACTAAATCTTATAGCGAGAACTGAAAACGATGCATGCAATCTTCAGCGGCTTGTGCTAGAAGTAAGAAGCAGAGAGAGAGTGAATTTCCCAGTGCCATAGTCTTATGGTCACCAGCATGGTCAGCTGTCTGGGCAAGAATCGAGCCAACGGCGACAATTTAGACCTGTCGGATTTCGACGGCACTCGACGGGGTTCTCTTGGAAATTCTACAAAATCCAAGTCTAAGGCCAAACAGATCGAAAAACGAATTAAACAAGAGGAAAAGAACTACGCGTCTACTTATCGCCTCTTGTTGCTAGGTGAGGATTTCTATAGATGGAGTTTCTTTTCATTTCTTTTCATGCTTTTAGAAGTCAAGTTCAGCCGGTGTATGATAGAAAAACCTTTATGATGTCTGATAGATAAGCTTATTTAGCGTCTGATGGACAAGTCCAGTTAGTGTCGGATGGACAAGTCCAGTTAGTGTCTGATGGACAAGTCCAGTTAGTGTCTGATGGACAAGTCTAGTTAGTGTCTGATGGACAAGTCCAGTTAGTGTCTGATCGATGGACAAGTCCAATTAGTGTCTGATCGATGGACAAGTCCAATTAGTGTCTAATGGACAAGTCCAATTAGTGTCTGATCGATGGACAAGTCCAATTAGTGTCTGATCGATGGACAAGTCCAGTTAGTGTCTGATGGACAAGTCCAGTTAGTGGCGGATGGACAAGTCCAGTTAGTGTCTAATGGACAAGTCTAGTTAGTGTCTGATGGACAAGTCCAGTTAGTGTCTGATGGACAAGTCTAGTTAGTGTCTGATCGATGGACAAGTCCAATTAGTGTCTGATCGATGGACAAGTCCAATTAGTGTTTAATGGACAAGTCCAATTAGTGTCTGATCGATGGACAAGTCCAGTTAGTGTCTGATGGACAAGTCCAGTTAGTGGCGGATGGACAAGATCTAACACAGAATCTAGCTGTTGTTGAAAAAAATGTTTGTAATTATTAGCACAAAAAAACGCTATAATATTTCAACAAACGTTAAGAACTTAAGACTTCTCTTAGCTATGCATAGCGCTTTTTTACGGAATTCCAAATAACGCGATAAATTTAACGACGAATGGGCGCGCATTTAAATTCAGTACTTTCGTAAGAAGAAATCTCTCTACAGACATCGCAAAGCTGAGTGAATCTCAGCTAAGTAAAAAATGTAGACCATAGTCTGCTGTCTTTAAAAGCATCCAGAAATTAGAAAAACTTCGAGCAGCTGCCGACAATGGGCTGCTTTAGACTCGGTAAACCAGACGAGGGCGAACTTCGAAGTCGCAGCATCGAGAGGAAGCTGCGGAAGGAGCGCGAGGAGTACAGCGGTACTCACAGACTGCTTCTGCTGGGTGGGTGGCCAGCGTTCGTTCACCTGTCCTTCCCCATTTTTAAATCCCAATTTCGAATGCACTAAATCTGTATATTGTCTATATTTTTATTACACCTGCTCTAATGGGCAGATGTGCAACCGACAGCTCAGCCGCAGCTAGCTGCTTACGGCTGTTCAATCCAAGGACTAGGGGGTCGCCACACATCCTCAATTATCCCAGCTAATGCTGGCACCCATTTTACAGCTGGATGAACTAAAGCAATGCAGAGTTCAGTGTCTTTCTCAAGGTCACAAATTGTTCCGAGTGAGACGAGAATCGAACCCCCGACCTTTCAGTTGAAGGTCCGACGCTCTAAGCTACAACCTCCCCCACTAGGCTACAACCCCTCACTAGGCTACAACCCCTCACTAGGCTACAACCCCTCACTAGGCTAAAACCCCTCACTAGGCTACAACCCCTCACTAGACTACACCCCCACTAGACTACACCCCCGGCACAAGGCTACAACCGTTTCCAAGTCTCCAATTAACAATTCAATTAACAGGCGCAGGCGAGTCAGGCAAGAGCACTATAGTCAAGCAGATGCGCATTTTGCATATTGACGGATTCAGCGCTGAGTAAGTTTGATTTGACAATTACTTTGAATCTTTGAATTTTTAATGGTTTTAGAGTCGGTGTCAAAGGATTAAGTCCACAGGTAAGCAGGTATATTGCGAGGGGGCCGCAGCCAAGTAGTCTTAAAGTGCACCCCCTGCCTCTAATAAATTCTGGTACAGTAGATTAGAAGAAGGTATCAGGATATCCAGCGCTAGTGTGATCAGAGTATTGGTCACGTGTCAGGGTATTGAGCACAGGTGGCAGGGTATTGAGCACAGGTGTCAGGTTATTGACCACATGTGTCAGGGGTATTGAGCACGTGTCAGGGTATTGAGCACAGGTATCAGGTTATTGAGCACATGTGTCAGGGTATTGAGCACAGGTACTAGTATCAGGGTATTGAACACAGGTGTCAGGGGTATTGAGAACATGTGTCAGGGAATCGGTTACGTGACATGACAAGGGTATTGGGCACAGGTGTCAGGGTATCGGTCACATTTGTCAGGGGTATTGAGCACAGGTGTCAGAGTATTGAGCACAGGTATCAGGTTATTGAGCACATGTGTCAGGGTATTGAGCACAGGTGTCAGGGGTATTGAGTTCATTTGTCAGGGTATTGAGTACATTTGTCAGGGTATTGAGCACAGGTGTCAGGGTATTGAGCACAGGTGTCAGGGTATTGAGCACAGGTGTCAGGGTATTGAGCACAGGTGTCAGGGTATTGAGCACAGGTGTCAGGGTATTGAGCACAGGTGTCAGGGTATTGAGCACAGGTGTCAGGGTATTGAGCACAGGTGTCATGGGATTGAGCACAGGTGTCAGGGTATTGAGCACAGGTGTCAGGGTATTGAGCACAGGTGTCAGGGTATTGAGCACAGGTGTCAGGGTATTGAGCACAGGTGTCAGGGTATTGAGCACAGGTGTCAGGGTATTGAGCACAGGTGTCAGGGTATTGAGCACAGGTGTCAGGGTATTGAGCACATGTGTCATGGGATTAAGCACAGAATGACAGGTGTGAGTAGAAGAACTGGTTGGCTTAAAGAATTCAACGATCGTGCGGGAATTCAAATTGAACAAATTCCCGCAGAGAGAAGCGACAGAAGGTGCAGGACATTCGTAGAAATGTCCGCGACGCGATTCTGTCCATCACCGGCGCGATGTCGGGCCTCAATCCGCCAATTGAGCTGGGCGACCCCGGCAACTCGGACAGCTTGGAGTTCATGCACAGCTCGGCCAGCCGGCCAGACTTTGACTATCCGCCCGAGTTCTTCAGGCACACCCAGGCTCTGTGGTCGGATTCTGGCGTGCAGGCGGCGTATGAGAGGGCCAACGAGTACCAGCTGATCGACTGCGCCAAGTAGTGAGTTTGATTGGTTGAGGGTTCCTTGTTGCTGGGGACTCTATCGTTGTTAGGGTTTTTGTCAAATGGTTGCCAAGGTCTTCATATGGTTGCTAGGGTCTGTGTGCATGGTTTTAAGGGTCTCGAAATGGTTGCTAAGGTCTCAAAAATCATTGTTAGTTGTCTCAAAATAGTTTCTAAGGTCCCACAAATGGTTGCTAGAGTATCTGAATGGTTGTTAGGGTATCTGAATGGTTGCTAGGGTATCTGAATGGTTGCTAGGGTATCTGAATGGTTGCTAGGGTATCTGAATGGTTGCTAGGGTATCTGAATGGTTGTTAGGGTATCTGAATGGTTGCTAGGGTATCTGAATGGTTGCTAGGGTATCTGAATGGTTGCTAGGGTATCTGAATGGTTGCTAGGGTATCTGAATGGTTGTTAGGGTATCTGAATGGTTGCTAGGGTATCTGAATGGTTGCTAGGGTATCTGCTTGGTTGCTAGGGTATCTGAATGGTTGCTAGGGTATCTGAATGGTTGCTAGGGTATCTGAATGGTTGTTAGGGTATCTGAATGGTTGCTAGGGTATCTGAATGGTTGCTAGGGTATCTGAATGGTTGCTAGGGTATCTGAATGGTTGTTAGGGTATCTGAATGGTTGCTAGGGTATCTGAATGGTTGCTAGGGTATCTGAATGGTTGCTAGGGTATCTGAATGGTTGTTAGGGTATCTGAATGGTTGCTAGGGTATCTGAATGGTTGCTAGGGTATCTGCTTGGTTGCTAGGGTATCTGAATGGTTGCTAGGGTATCTGAATGGTTGCTAGGGTATCTGAATGGTTGTTAGGGTATCTGAATGGTTGCTAGGGTATCTGAATGGTTGCTAGGGTATCTGAATGGTTGCTAGGGTATCTGAATGGTTGCTAGGGTATCTGAATGGTTGTTAGGGTATCTGAATGGTTGCTAGGGTATCTGAATGGTTGCTAGGGTATCTGAATGGTTGTTAGGGTATCTGCTTGGTTGCTAGGGTATCTGAATGGTTGCTAGGGTATCTGAATGGTTGTTAGGGTATCTGAATGGTTGCTAGGGTATCTGAATGGTTGCTAGGGTATCTGAATGGTTGCTAGGGTATCTGAATGGTTGCTAGGGTATCTGAATGGTTGTTAGGGTATCTGCTTGGTTGCTAGGGTATCTGAATGGTTGCTAGGGTACCTGAATGGTTGCTAGGGTATCTGCTTGGTTGCTAGGGTATCTGAATGGTTGCTAGGGTATCTGAATGGTTGTTAGGGTATCTGAATGGTTGCTAGGGTATCTGAATGGTTGCTAGGGTATCTGAATGGTTGCTAGGGTATCTGAATGGTTGCTAGGGTATCTGAATGGTTGTTAGGGTATCTGCTTGGTTGCTAGGGTCTCTGAATGGTTGCTAGGGTATCTGAATGGTTGCTAGGGTATCTGAATGGTTGCTAGGGTATCTGAATGGTTGCTAGGGTATCAGAATGGCTGCTATGTTCTCCAAATTGTTGTTAAGATCTCACAAGCGGTTGCTAGGGTCTAAATATGTTTTCTAGAGTCACAAAATAATTTCCAGGCTTGTCTTATTACTTTTTCATAACTTCCTGTCTATTTAATTACGCTTATGCATGGGGCTGCGCCTTACAAAACACTTGTTGTCTTATCCACTACCCTGGCCGTAGCAAAAGCTTATCAGCTGCTTCAGCCGTGGCGGCCATACTGCAAGTTTTCCTGGTTCCACAGATAAACTAACCTTTGCTTTTGCTCCAAGCATTTTTTCTCAACTCAAGACTCAGCGCGGGTTGGGGTCGAGCCAAGGAGGTCGAGACTGTTTACCCAGATCCGTTGTTTCAAGACGCCTTCAGACTGATCAAGGATTATAGAACACACATCGAAATCAAGACGCGGTAAACGCTGAACTGCTCTGCCTCTTTAAAGAATGAAGGCAATTTGTTTTACTCGTAATTGGTCAAGACCAAGTAAGACCCGCGAGCTCAGGAAAAGAGTTTGCAATCCAGATTCGGTTGAAGCTCTCCTTGGCCCAATCTAAGCCACTCGCTGGCGCAGAGCAGAGAACAAGAGGCCCACCACCAGCCAGTTTTGTTTACTTTTCCCGACTGACCGACCGACTTTACGAGTCGTATTGCTGGTTTGGCTTGGCTGGATTTAGTGAGTTTTTAGCGGGTAGTACGGCACTTGCTTAGCGCATTAGGGAGTGCAGAATGGATTTTTTATTCGAAGAGGGCGCTTTTTGATTAGGGGCGCGATTTCATTTGATTGTAGGGGCGCCATTTCATTTGATTAAAGGCGCCATTTTATTTGATTAAAGGCGCCATTTCATTTGATTGTGGGCGCCATTTCATTTGATTGTAGGGGCGCCATTTCATTTGATTAGGGGCGCCAATTCATTTGATTGTGGGCGCCGTTTCATTTGATTGTTTGCGCCATTTCATTTGATTAGGGGCGCCATTTCATTTGATTGTAGGGAAGCCGTTTCATTCGATTGTGGGCGCCATTTCATTCGATTGTGGGCGCCATTTCATTCGATTATAGGGCACCATTTCATTTGATTGTAGGGGAGCCATTTCATTCGATTGTGGGCGCTATATCATTCGATTGTGGGCGCCATTTCATTCGATTGTGGGCGCCATTTCATTCGATTATAGGGCACCATTTCATTTGATTGTAGGGGAGCCATTTCATTCGATTGTGGGCGCCATTTCATTCGATTGTGGGCGCCATTTTATTCGATTGTGGGCGCCATTTCATTTGATTGTAGGGGCGCCGTTTCATTCGATTAAAGGCGCCATTTCATTTGATTAGGGGCGCCATTCCATTTGATTGTGGGGCGCCATTTCATTTGATTGTAGGGGAGCCGTTTCATTCGATTAAAGGCGCCATTTTATTTGATTAGGGGCGCCATTCCATTTGATTGTGGGCGCCATTTCATTTGATTATAGGGCACCATTTCATTTGATTATAGGGCACCATTTCAGTTGATTGTGGGCGCCATTTTATTTGATTGTAGGGGCGCCATTTCATTTGATTAGGGGCGCCATTTCATTTGATTAGGGGCGCCATTTCATTTGATTGTAGGGCACCATTTCAGTTGATTGTGGGCGCCATTTTATTTGATTGTAGGGGCGCCATTTCATTTGATTGTAGGGCACCATTTCATTTGATTGTAGGGGAGCCGTTTCATTCGATTGAAGGCGCCATTTCATTTGATTAGGGGCGCCATTCCATTTGATTGTGGGGCGCCATTTCATTTGATTGTAGGGGAGCCGTTTCATTCGATTAAAGGCGCCATTTTATTTGATTAGGGGCGCCATTCCATTTGATTGTGGGCGCCATTTCATTTGATTATAGGGCACCATTTCAGTTGATTGTGGGCGCCATTTTATTTGATTGTAGGGGCGCCATTTCATTTGATTAGGGGCGCCATTTCATTTGATTAGGGGCGCCATTTCATTTGATTGTAGGGCACCATTTCAGTTGATTGTGGGCGCCATTTTATTTGATTGTAGGGCGCCATTTCATTTGATTGTAGGGCGCCATTTCATTTGATTGTTGGGGCGCCGTTTCATTCGATTAAAGGCGCCATTTCATTTGATTAGGGGCGCCATTGTAGTGCATGCGCCCTTGTCAGTTGGCAGGGCGCGTTGCACTTTGGGGCTGGGTGGGGGGGTTGGCGGGCGTGGCAGGGTCTGGCCCCGGCCGGGCTTTGCGCGTGCCCCTCCCCAGCCGTTCCCCTGCCCCGTGCTCAGGGCTGGTTGGCTGCGGCCGGGCCAGCTTTGGCGCGGGTGCAGCCCCTCCCCCCTTAGGCGGGGTTTTGATTGGCTGGGCCGGCGTGGTTTGTTTTGGTGAGCTTAGCCGGTGGGGCCGTCTGCCCCAGGGTTTGGGTGCTATTTATGGTGCGACTCTGGCTCTTGCCCACCACCGGCGTACTTTTTGTGTTTTGGTGTGCTCCGAGAGTGCAAGCGCGAGACCTGATAAAAGAAACAGCAACATTAGCTACTTGGATAAAAGAAACACAATAGCCTAATTGAGAAGAGTCTTGGAGAATTAAGAAGAAGTCGGAAACTGCGCTTGAGACCTGCGAATAATAAACGGTGAACAGTCATCTGGCCACTGGTAAGCCGCCTGCTGTTTGAGTCCTTTCTTTCCGGGAAGCTTGCTAGGCCGAATTCTTGCCAGAGCGTCATAACGCCGGGAGACCATATAGCTTCTGTAGTACGGTACCGTTTACCATATATATTGCGTACGCCCTACGGTATAGAGAATAGAAGCACTCGAGAGTGTCACCACACCTCGAGCCGCAGCGTGAACTCTGAGTGTCACAACACCAGAGGGATCGAATTATTATCGCAGAGCGTCGCCACGCCTGCTCGTTGTATTCATAAAAGTACAGACAGAGCGTCACGACGCCTGTTATATCACATATAATATATATTGTACTCGGGACTGGGCACCCAAGCCGACCCGGGTTACAACACCATTCCATTTGATTGTGGGCGCTATATCATTTGATTGTGGGCGCCATTTCATTTGATTGTGGGCGCCATATCATTTGATTGTGGGCGCCATTTTATTTGATTGTGGGCGCCATTTCATTTGATTGTGGGCGCCATTTCATTTGATTGTGCGCGCCATTTCATTTGATTGTAGGCGCCATAGCTATTTTTTTAGGTCCATCAATTTTTCAGAAAGTTATTAATGTACTTATCAAACTTTTTTTCCTGAAATATTTCCTAGTTTATGATGAATAGATTTTAAAGATATTTCTGCACCTATGTGTATTATTAATTTTTCAGAATATATGACAGAATTGGTTCCAAAAATAGGATTATGGATTTGTTTGCAGATTACAGGCTGGTGCGCGGAGGGCTGCAGAGCTTGGAGCAGCAGCAGGAGAGAGAGAGAGAGAGAGAGAGAGAGAGAGAGAGAGAGAGAGAGAGAGAGAGAGAGAGAGAGAGAGAGAGAGAGAGAGAGAGAGAGAGAGAGAGAGAGAGAGAGAGAGAGAGAGAGAGAGAGAGAGAGAGAGAGAGAGAGAGAGAGAGAGAGAGAGAGAGAGAGAGAGAGAGAGAGAGAGAGAGAGAGAGAGAGAGAGAGAGAGAGAGAGAGAGAGAGAGAGAGAGAGAGAGCGAGAGAGAGAGAGAGAGAGAGCGAGAGAGAGAGAGAGAGAGAGAGAGAGAGAGAGAGAGAGCGAGAGAGAGAGAGAGAGAGAGAGAGAGAGAGAGAGAGAGAGAGAGGACTTGGAACTGATAACGGCAGGCAAGATGTGAGATCTGGGCTCACATGGTTAGGGATGACTTGCTCACGCTCTTACATGTAACAAGACGAGTTTTGACTGACTGACTGATTAATCACATGGAGCTGGGATTCCGTAAATTTTTATGAGTCTGTCAAGTGCGCCTCACACTAAAAATCATGGCTAAGCCCTGAATAGTATACTCGTACCAACTGTCACTATGTACTTTTATTAATCAGGTATCTTATCCGTACACAGAAAGTGACTTGTAACCATGTACTGAATATTTGCACTTTTGTCTGCCATAAGCAACAAACCAGTCAATGACATCTGCCTCCCAGATAATTATCCATCCAAACAGGTATTGACGCAACCTGTCTCTCAGATAATTACCCATCCAAACAGATAATGACACACCTGTCTCCCAGATAATTACCCATCCAAACAGATAATGACACACCTGTCTCCCAGATAATTACACATTCAAACAGATAATGACACACCTGTCTCTCAGATAATTACGCATCCAAACAGCTGACACACCTGCCTCACCGCCGCCAGCTTCCTAGACAAGGTGACAGAAGTCGGTCGCGATGACTACGAGCCCAGCGAGCAGGACATTCTCCGTTGTCGCGTGCTCACCTCGGGCATCTTCGAGACAAAGTTCACCGTTGACAAGGTCAATTTTCACATGTTTGACGTGGGCGGTCAACGAGACGAGCGTCGCAAATGGATCCAGTGCTTCAACGATGTCACAGCCATTATATTTGTCGCTGCCTGCTCCTCGTACAACATGGTACTGCGTGAGGACCCGTCTCAGAATCGGCTGAAAGAGAGTCTGGAACTGTTCCAGTCAATTTGGACTAACAGGTGAAGGTCAAGAGCAAGTCGGAGAGATGCAGAGCGCGCCCTTCACGGTGGCAACCCAGAGAAGGCACCTTTTCGGACTTTTGGCCCTGACCTTACCTGTCCCCAAACCCTAACCCCAACCATTCCATCTCATTTATACGCCAATAATTCCTGCACTTTTAAACTAAGCGAACAAAATCTCCAAATAGAAATGGTCTCAGCTGGGATTGAGCCCATGCAAATAATTAATCCACAAAAAAATTGCTATTTTCCAGGTACCTCCGCAGCATATCCGTGATTCTATTTCTAAATAAGCAGGACCTACTGACCGAGAAGATTCTTGCCGGCAAGTCCCACCTGGAGGACTATTTCCCAGCCTACGCTGATTACCAGCTGCAACCGAGCGATGGTGAGCAGTAATTGCTACTCATTGATTTTGCTTAGTAGTGTGTATTGATTGCACTTTGATATATTTAATTAAAACGATAAAACAAAGAAACAAATCGAGCGTTCCTACTCATCATAACAATTTTCAGCAAATGGCTCGCTTCATAGAGAGGAGCCGACGGTTGTCAGGGCCAAGTGCTTTATTAGGGATCAATTTTTGGTGAGTAGATGTCATGCAATTTTGGGGCTTTTATCCTACTATAAGTAGGAGTATAAAAATATACATTTATTAGTTAGCAGAATCTTTCAACTCTGGCTTAATGCTACTACTGGCTTCTAAACTGAGTGTGCTAAAGTATTTTAATTACATTTTAGAAATTAAGAAGTAAGGCTCATTTTAGAGTAAATTTGTCCTTTAATTTGTACATTTCAAAGTACATTTGTCCTTTAATTTGTACATTTTAAGGTACATTTGTCCTTAAATTTGTACATTTCAAAGTACATTTGTCCTTTAATTTGTACGGTTCAAAGTACATGTTAGTTTAAAAGTACATTTAGGCCCGCTAGGCCTACAGGTTAAGCAGAGTTGATCATTGGTTAGTACGCAGCATCTGCTTGCATGCGTCTGCTTCGCCCCCCCCCCGTCACTTGGACAAGCAAATGGCGTCAGCACAAAGGGGGGTTGTTTGAAGTTGCCCCCCCCTTGCTACATGCACCCTGAACTTCCTGAACTTGCAGAAAATCAGCTCAGTGGACCAGCCCAGCCAGCACAACTGTTATCCGCACTTCACCTGCGCGGTGGACACTGAGAACATTCGTCGGGTATTCAAAGACTGCCGCGACATCATCCAGCGGATGCATCTGAGAAAGTACGAACTCATCTGATTAACAGTTTGACGCCTTTGTTTCACAGCTGCGAATGTTGATCTGCCTGTCTGTCTAAAAAGTTTTGTAACTGTAGAATTCAAAGGAATCCTTTGTCAACCTTTGTCGCTTTTGTGGCGTGTTCCGATAGATCGCTTTGAAGATGTCACACATTTCGTAAATTCTATTTCTGTCTTCTGATAACTATAATGCTTTGTGCTTTAAATTAATAGTTGCATGGATAAGACCTATCAGTGCATCCTTGCGCATCTTGTCGTCAATGGTTTTTTGTCCAGAGAACTCATTGGACTGGGTTGCTATCGGCGCAGATTTGATTATGTTGTTCAGTGCCGAGCGGAAAGGCTTAAGAAATATCCTTGAATGTAGATGACCATATTATTAAGAAAAGAAGTTGTTTATCTTGAATTACCTCGCCTGCATAGAAAACACCTTATGACTATGAAAAAGTGAGGATAGAGTTAGAAGTATTTAGCTTAGGTGAGATCATTTTTGAAACGCTGATAAAGTCAATTTAAACAAACAAATGTTATAATCGCCCGTTCCTTTAAAAGCTTCAGTCGCTCGTTGTCGACAAATTCCGAATGGTAACAACATAATATTCCGTTAAGCATATATATATGAAACAATTTTTCAAATCCTATCATTCTCTTGAAATTTTATTTTAATTAATTGTCTTTGTCAGTTTGTTTTGCTACAGTGAAACTTCATTAAATCACTCATTTTATGCTTACACTCTTTTATTATAAAAAGTTTAACAAAGTGCCTCAACAATTTCGTTTTGTTTTAAAAGGATTTTTGAAGAGCTCAAATTATTCAGTGAAACTGGGAGGATCAGGTTAGAGCTCGGATCATCGTTTAAAAAAACTTACTCAGCTTTCGATTAAGTGATGCCTGCATAACTGACAAGCGTGGGAGGCTGGGTTAAATTCCATCATGGATTAGCTTAATCGTCATCAGAAAGTACATAAGCTAATAAAATGTTATAACAAATATTTATATGTATGGCGTATAGTTTGCGGAGTAATCTCGATCTTCGTTCATGTAGTGTGCTTTAGTATAATCCATGATTGACACTAACTTCCATAGAAGTAGACGTTTAATTAACAGCTCGAAAAATTTAGTGCCAGACCAAGGAGTTCTATTATAAGCCACCTGGAGTGGAAACGAGTTTTTCAGTTTTACCTCATGAGGCCAGACTTGCATAGACAGAGTCAGACAGAGCCATAGACATTCAGTGCTGGCTCCTTATTCTTTACAATTAGCGTGGCCTCATGAGGTAAAACTCGTTTCCGCTCCAGATTGCTAATTGTAGAACTCCTTGGTTAGACGCATTATAGAAACGTGTCTCCCTCGTGGCCATAGACATCTGCAAGCTATCTGCACGCTTTTTAAACATACGCTCGTATATATGGTTTGAAGTCTCCTTCTCGGCCATGGACATATACATATATCTACATGTATATGAAGGGTTTGAAGTACTGGGGAGGAACAGGGAAATCACACGATCAAAGCTACATGTAGACCATAGAGCCACCAGTTAAACTTGTTTACTATATGTCGACTACAAATAACTTCCTGGAGAAGCCATATCTGGAGTGTCATCCTCACAGATGGATGTTCTCCTTTCACAGAAAACCGAAAATTAGCGCCTTCTAGAGAAGCAATTCGAGCAACCGTCAAATGGAGATGAGGATTTTGTGCTGTCCGACAATATTGACCTTGATAGCATGTTCGACTGCATGCCGAGCGTTGAAGACCTCGAAAGACCGATAAACAAGCTTTTGCCATAGACAAAATTAGTCTGGAAAAATCTGCGCTATAAAAATCCGACTTCTCTGGAGAGGACGAGGACGCTAAATGCACTAGCGAGCGATACGACATATATCCAGTTCCTTTCTAATTGATAAGTAAAGAATTCACTTACTATAGTTCTCCATGCAGCTGTAGCAGAAAATCTTGACTTTGAATTTGCTACAAAAATGAACATCCATAAATATCTCAGGAGCTCGTGGTCCAATTAGAACTCAGCACGCAGCTCTATTGGCTCTTACAGGACGCCAAGCTGGACTGCTCAAAAAATCCTATAAGAGCCACAGCTTCCGCCGAGTTCAGCACTTTTTTTCTGAACGGACACCTGTGCGCAAATCATACCGACAGACAACAAAAGTCCGAGTGTGAGCAGGTCTGCAAACTCAAGCACAAAGAGTGAGTTTGTTCAAGCTGAAGTGTGCTCTTACTGCTCTATCGGTTTTTGAATGCTTAAATATCTGACATTTTAAGAGCATTTTCAAGGCAATCATTTGTCTGTCCGTGAGATCCAGTAGGCAACTTCTGGTGTGAAAGCATACAAGATTTTTCCTGTATCTTCCTGTACCTAGCAAACAGAGAGTAGCAGAGATCGCTTTAAAAACAAAAAGTTTGGAGAGAAAAAAGCTGGTCTCTTTCACCCTGAAATTCTGCATCAATGAAAATTGACTGCTGGTGCTGGTTCGGGTTGCTGCTTCTGAAATATTTCGCTAACCGTGAAGTTCATGCCTCACCCCCCCCCCCAAAATGTTAGGAAGCCCAACGCTTCCTACAAGCCATGGGAAGGAGGGGGCGGGGGATACACAGGTTTTGAGTCGCATTTCATGGAACATTTCTAACTTTACTTTTGTATTCGTTATTTTTTTTGAATTTTCCCAAACTTAAAAAAGTCAGACGGCCCCCAGCAGAGGGTCACGGCAGGGGTTTTGTGTAGCGCAGAGTTCCGTCAAACCAAACGTAGCTCCTGATTTGTTTTTTAATGATATTTGAACTTTTTAGCTTTTGTAAGAGTGAAGTTGTAAATTTAATCAAATAAACTTGACCTGAAGACAACCGACTTACGAACAAAATCGAAACCCACGCCTCTACGTAGAATTCTCGAGTCTCGCAATGATTTGCCGAGCAACTTCTCAATCGGCGCGTAAACTGCTTCCACCTCTCCTAGTAGCAATGAGTCTGGCTATTGCCGCTGGAATGTCCGTCGCTAACGATGCGTCGTTTGAACTGCCCGACGATGTTGACCTGCTGGGTGAGTCGCGATTGCCAAAGTCGCATCCCGAGGCTGAGGTCGCCAACTCGGTGCTGACAAAGCTGCTGCAGCAAGGGAGCAGCCGCTATCGATTCGGCAAGCGGTCGAAGCACCCGTTTGTTGCTCAGGCGTGGTAGCGGATTATCTGCGGCTGAAGTGGCCTGAGCTGCCGCTGGCAATCGACTTAATTTTCTCGCAAACCCACTCGGAATATGACTGACTTGCGTAGGCGGACTTTTAGCCTACTATCGAAGTGCGCTGACAGTAATATTTCACCATCTGTTGTTGGCTCTTGCTTGTGTCTGAGAATAAAATTAGCTCACATTTACATGCTCGGCCTTCCTATGGATTATTTTTTATTTCATTTCTCACTTTAGTTCTTAGGCTAATTTAACATTTTTTGGGAAAATCGAAGCATTGTGGAAATTAACTTTACCGGTATTTGTGCTCTGGCTATTAGTTAGTTAAAAATATTGGGATACGAAGTATAACCGCGAAGCATAGCTAAATTCCACTTAACACAAAACTGGATGCTAGTGCTATCAAAAGTGACCGCAATTCTCAATGCCAATGAGATTGATGAAATCACTTTTTATAAATCAACGTCTGGCGATGATGTGAATGTGAATGCCTTCTTTGGATTTTTAATTTCTCTGGTTTGGTTTTATGGTGCAACTGACGGTCGCTTGTATCAAGTGAAGCGTTTATTTACTAGGAGAAGAAACCGCTACAATAAAGATCATCACAAGCATTATGTCAATGCATTCAGCCGTACAGTATGAATTTTATAGTTCATATAGGCAATAAAGCACACTTCCAACTTTACTCAAGGGAGGATTTGCTGAGATGCCAAAGCTTAGAGGCGGGGGGAATTGCTGACATACTTAGACTCAATCAGCAGTATCGATTTTTTAACCTTTCCCAAAAGATCGTCATGTACTTGCTTGCTGTTTTCTATTCTATTCTATTTTGTTCTCTTTCCTGAGCAATGACTTCTAATAGATTCCAGGAAGAATCCAGGAGGGCATCTGTCGGAACGCAGAGCAGCCAAATTCTTAAGGAAGCTTTGGTTGCTAGAAAAATTAGCGCTCGATAATATTTGTGTTGCTTCAGTTGTACTGCCCACAGCAGCCAGTCCAGGAGGTGCCATTGCTAATTAACGCTACAGACAGTTTACTGACGAGGACAGACGTGCGACATTCATCAATTGCCTGCTGGCTGACGACGCTGGCACCGTGGACGTTGTCTGTAGTGCGGACTACGTTCGTGCCCAGGAACGAACTAAGGCTGGCCTGTGACGCTGCTTTTTTGACCTTCCGGTGTAATCATTTTTTATCTGTTGATATTGCAAGAGAGAACGGCTTGACACAGTCTCTTAACTTTCTCCAGCAAGGTGTCTTTAATGTAATGATCGTAACCCCGGCAACGAGTTAGCCGATCGCCTGGCTAAGGCTAAGGCTGGTTCGACCGGTTCTTTTACTGGTCCCCTGCCCGTGGCCCCCACCCCCCACTGCCGTTGTCACCACTCACTCAGATTAACCAGTGGGTGGCTTCAAAGCACAGGGAGAGGTGGGCTAACGCACCTGACTGCCAGCAATCCAGCGCGGCTGTCCCTGATCTTCCTCCGCCTTGTTCAAGGCCCTGCTTGGACTCAACCGCAGAGACATCAGGGCGGTGACCATGGCCCTCTCGGGTCATGCCTGTTTTTCCAGACATCGCCACCTCCAGGGACAAATCCGCAGTGTGGAATTCCCATTCTGCCTCTCCGGTGTAGAGAATGCGGAACACTTCATCTGTGAATGCCCCTTCTTCACTCAGGACAGGCTCACCTACCTCGGCCCAAACCCGGACCGCTACCTAAGGGCTACCGGGCGAGCGACAATCCACCTCCTGGACTCTCGCGAGGGGGACCGCGCTGCGGACATCGGCACCACCGGATCTCCCAGCGTGACACCGCAGCACCAGCTGCCCGTGGTTAGCGGAATGGGCGGCAACGCCTCCTCGCGCTGTTTCCGGACGCACGGAGCCCCCTGTAGCTAAGTCAAAGTAAGCAAGTCTCCTAACTTTAAAACCTTATAAGTTCCTGTAGAAATGGTTATAACTGACTCCAAACCTTTGTCTCCAACTCTAAAATACCGACAAACTCTATTTGTCGGTTAAAAGAGGGTGCACATTTGATCAAAAAAGATTAAAAGCATGAGCAGAAGAATGATGCGTTATGATCCATAATTCATAGTGAACGTGCACCAGCTTTCAAGGGCGTTGGCTTCGGTCTTTGATAGCGTACATTATAGTCGCGTAGTGTAAAACTATCCCATTTACTAAGCTATCATCCAGGTTTTCTTCAGTGTCCACTGCAACTAATTATAACCTCGATCTATTGCGTGAGCAAAAAGATTTGTTTTTGGTTATCGAGTGAGAGACCGAGAGTAAAAATGTCCAAGCACCTCTTGTTGCCTTCATTTACATTTGGGTAATTCTGGTATTCTATGGACGTACAGCAAGTACAGATGTCATGCATTTTTGCAACACAAAATGCTATAGGTCCTCTGAACACATTGAGCGTAGACAGTTCTTGCCTAACACCTGAAGTGTGTTTGATCGCCGATACATGTATGTTTACTCGCATATTGCTCGCATAATGACGCCAGATTCAAGCAGCCCTTAAATTTTCAAGTGCATGTTTTGAAAGCATCGAACCATGCAGACGAAAAATAACCTTTCTGAGTTTTGCTGCACGTATAACACCTGGTGATAATTTCGAATTAAATACACATTTGGGATAGAACTCCCTCAAAAAGACAGAGAAAAATTCAATTTAATATTTACGTGCCGAAAATGGTCAGCGAAACTTCGATCAGACATTTTGTTGGCGCTGCACTGGCTGCTGCATGTGGGGGTAGAAATATCGTCCACGTCAATCAGCAGATTAAGTGGCAATCAGGGATGACATCAAAGCCATGATTTACGGCGTTCATTTTTGGTTCAGCGATTGCGTGACTCTCGAGATGATGATGAGGGGATTTTAGATTGACTGCCCACAGTTGAATTCTATTTTTGAACCGCTTGGCCCTTGCTGCATATTTAAGCAGGGGGTTATCTAATTCACTTGAAAGGCAGCGTTTACAATTTTAAAGCGAAATTCACATTGAGACAGATATACATGTAGTTATTCATGTATTTTGGTAGCCAACAGCTTATTAAATTATAGTCAGGTTTCTGAAATGCACAGCTTCGATCGCTACATTACTTTAATTGAAACTTTTAATGAAAAGCTATACATGCATAGCTAAAGCTAATCTAGATATATAAAATAAAATTTTGCCCTCTTTCAAACAAACATTAAGGTAGAAAAGAAGTAGACGAGAATTCATCTTCGAGTTTTTCGAGCCTAACTTTTCAAATGAGGCTACACGTGTTACATATTGTGATAAATAGGCAATTAGATAATAGCATGCACGGTGAGCAATTATTAGGCCCTAGACAAACCTACTTGGAGCGTTCGAAGATTTTAAAGCTATTAATCCTAATCGCCTATCGCCGGTCGGCGAGTCCTACCAGTCTTTCTCCAATAGCCGCAGGTACAGTACAAGAAAAGAAAGAACACGAGGGAACACAAACCGAAAGATTTAGAGAGTGATAATCCTACGTGATACAACTGATAATTGGCTAGACGGTTTAATTTGATTACTCAAGTTACAGGATTCAAGCAAATTCGCGGCGCAGATAATTAGACTGATGATAACGAATAGTAACGATTAATAATAATGATTATATTACGCACTGACAAGCGGATCTCAGCTTGAAGAAGAAAAACCGAACACGACCACGGAGAAGACTCCTAACCCCTGGCCTAAACCAGAACCTACACTCAAACGAGAGCCCTGCCGAACCGACCGTTCAACGGAGTACCGACTAAATTCTATCGGCACTGCCCTTCAGTGTAACACTGAGGCCCTCGGGGTCGAGGCCGCGTACTTGATCAGATCCGACAGTCTCTATCTAACCGCGCTTGATAGCGACGACTTCAGACAGAAATTTGCCGTAGACGTTACGCCACAAGACTACTGCGGTTGGGCGGGAACAAAAATACGGACCGGGGTGATGAATTCAGGCGCCTCAAAGCGCGAACCAACGAGAGGAGAAAATCGGGCCACCGGCCGGGAAGCTGGACAAGACAAAACCGGGGAAAGGGAAAGGGAGAGAGAAGGAGAGAAGGGTGAGATCCGATTGCCAAATACACTTTCATTTATAGTCAGAGTCGCAACCCCTCAAAACCCCCTCAAGCCGGGTGGTGGTCGTCTGGCCGGCCGCTTGCTTAAGCCGAATTGCACTGTGCCCGCGGCGCCGGGTAGAATTGGAACTTGCCGCGTGCCAGGGTCCAGGCCGGTTCTGATTGGCTGACCGCGCAAAGCTGGGGTTCGCAGACAAACTCAACCCTCCGCTGAGTCACAAAATTGGCGTCTAACTCTAACCTGTTTACAATTTTAGATTTCAACCAACTAGAAAAAGTACACAAAAAAAACGCATGACTAAACTAAAGCAAAATAACAATTCAATAACAATATAGAAACTAATGCAGTCAATTTACAACAAAATATACGCAAAGATGCTCACACTACAATATATACAACCCCCGTGCAACATGCCGACTGTCCTCCTTACATGTATGTACCCGATGTACATTGTAAATGTACAGCGCGCAGCGTTTCAACTTACCCCAGACATTAATAGACGTCGCTGGCAAAATGTATTTCTACGCTATGCCGACAGATGACGATCCGTTTTAACCGCGTTGGTTTAATTACATAAGCATAATGTAAAAGTACATGTACATGTAATAATTTTTGTACGTTGATACATTGTGTGTGTACACATGAGGACGCGAATTTAAGTTCATATTTACATTTAAAGATTGGGATTTTGGATTTTGGAGCAAAATTGTTAATTTTCGTAACTGCCTACAAAAGTCTGGCGAGGGGGGGGAGGGATAGCTTGGCTTTTACTGGGGGGGGGGGGTGGAACAACACATCTGCAGGTCCCCCCCACTCCGCTGGCGACGACCCACCCACCGCAGCAGCGTCCATAGAAGCGCAACGATGAAAACATCTAAAATGACTTGTTACATATTAAACAGAATTACTTAGCTCAAAAGACAATCTAAGTTATTGTTGTACCCGATTTAACATTTTCAAGATAAAGCTAAACCCTGCCCAGAAAATTAGCTTTAACCCAGATATAACCCAGACAATATAACGGTGAGCAAATGAACATGATGCACAATGATAATTGGAGCCGTCTTTGAAAGATAAAAAACCGCTATGTAAACCACTTAGCCGCTGCAGAAGCCAGCTTACTCTAACAACAAGCTGGGGTCATTCAAAAGCCTCAGATTCTAGAGCCTTAGCCATTTTGCTGGACTAGGTTTCTGTCCGGGTTAAGGCCTATTTTGGGATTACGTTTTGACTAGATCATGTACAGAACTACAGTTTTGCATGCCTACTAGTAGTATGCGTGAGCTCAGTAGGATTATTTAAACCATAGATCATACAAGGGTTATATTCTTGCATGTATGATCTTTGATTTAAACTGTATCTACAGTACCTACATGTAATCCTAGCCTAAAGTAATTCTTTATATTAAGCAGGTCGCTTGCTGCGAGTTTCTACTGTTATCATCACAAAGTTTCTGTTAACTAATTTTGAACACCCCCTAAACGACAAACCTATCAATAGCAACGGAGATTCTAGGAAACCTCGTTTTATTTTTGTGATAGGCGGGCGAGGCCTCCCACTTCCCCTCGGTGCAAACTTTCCCTCAAATTATCTTCATCGCTCAGCCACGACCACAACCTTTCTCGCCTGATCCAGAGGAACTCAGCAGCCGGAGCTCCCCTAGTATCCCTAGTTTGTTTAAATTGTTAGAACCGTGAAATCCCACACCGATTTGAATGCAGCAAAGAAATTCCAAGAAAGAAGCCAGTTAAGAAGAAATCTGAGCATTTCAAGCCTCCGGTCTCGTCCCTATTCAGTTTCAACGCGAAAACACAGAATGCAGACTGAGAGTGCTCCACAAGTAGCGCATAGTGGGGGTAACAGTATACTATCCCCGATTTGAATTGCCCCAGTGTCAGATTTTGCTGACCCAGAATTCAATTATTCAACAAAGAAAAAATATTTGCTCGCTAGTCGCTAGGCCCCCAGAATGGTGGCTTGAGATGAAAAATGTTTATCATTGACTCATGGTTCTGTATTGTATCCCTATTAAAAAATTATGTGTATGTAGACTAGACTGGGGGTCTAGCCTAGCACTAGACTAGACTAGAGAAAGGCTTGCTTGTCATCCATCCTTTACAATTGACAACTATTACTAATTAAATCCTTGACTTATCAGTACAGTAGGCCCCCTAGTGAATTTTGTACTAGTAAGTAAGTAGGTAGGGTTAGATTAGATGTATTTAATTTAGTGCATATATTGAATAATTTATGACTATTTGAGATCAAAATCATTGACATCAAATATTTTATACAATTTTGTATATTTTTGCCAAATTTGTTTGTCACCAAATTGGTTAGGGGCCTAGCACCCAGCCTAACTAGCTAGGGCTAGGGCCAGGGTAGGGGCCTAGGCAAGGCAATTTAACAATAAGTTTTCAAAAACAATTTTATAGGCCTATTTTAAATTTCTAATCAATACTTTGTCATTTTTATTTATTTGGGTAAGAACTAATTATTTATAGCTATAGCTAGGCCTATTTTAAAAGTTTTAGTTTTAAATATTATTTTTTTAATTGCTAAAAGGCTATAAAAATAGGCACTTAATTATATTTGTTGGGATTTTAATACTTATTCTATAATGATATTAATTATTTTTTCATTTTTTAGACTAATGATTATATAAATAGAAATCAAATATTATTATTTATATATTTAATGATTTAAAGTATATGTAAATGTATAATATAATATAATTATAAGCTACTCACAAGAGAAAATAGAGCAGCTAGGATATATTTAATATATTAAGTGTACAAAACAAAAAAATAACTAGGAAAAGTGTGTAAAACAATAAAGAAAATATAAAAGCAGAAAGGAATGAGGAGAAAGAAAAGAGAAAAGAAAGAAAATAAGAGAGTATTGTAACAATTATCTGGCAGACTCAAAAATGATTATCAAAGACCAATATGGCAGAGGCAAATTTTGTAGTGGTAGCACTTGATAATAACAATTGATATGAGTGATGGCCATAGTCTTTATTTATTGTAACCATATGAGAGGATATTTAGGCTTGCTATTATCAATTCTGTCTGGGTGGTCAACAGAGATAGGTCAGAGTACTTGCTGAATCCATAAGAAATGCACTAGGCGGCTATGCAACAATAAGATAAATGGTAAATGATAGAAAAAGTCAATGAGCCTAAGGCAATGGTGATAATATGATGGCGGTGAACGTGTGGTGGCGGTGCTTGTAGTGAGAGCTCATACAGACAGTAGAGATGGCATGTCTGAGACTTGGCAGAGGTGTGGTTTAGAACAATGGTAGAGTGAGGCAGAAAGAGAAGGCAAGCAAACAAGGAGTGCCGCTGTAAAGGCAGGCAAGAAGTGGGGTGGCAAGGGTCTAAGGCGGGCTAACCCCAAGTGCCCCAACCAGATAGGACTGACAAGGAGCAGGCTGGGGGTGGGTATATGCAGAGGACTTAATTTTAGGCTAATATAATTTATGTGCAGCTTTTTTATTGGCCAATGAAAAGAACAGAAATTATAATTGCCTATCAATTGCCTACTGTACTTAGGCTTTACAAACATATGCAAGTAGTTTAAAATTCTTTGGGCACTACTTTAAGTAGACATGAGGTAAGAGTACCATTAAATTAACAATATTATAGATTGGTAACAAATGCTAAAATGGCCCTTGACAGGGCTACTTAAATTGAAAACGTCACAGTGTAAAGAGGAAACAGAAGATAATATAGAGAATAAAGAAAGGTATGAAAGCAGAGGAAACTAGAAAGGAAAAGACACATAAAAAAGCAATGGAGAGAAAAAAGTAAGAGAAAAGAAGAATTTTATAATCTAGATCATGCTTTATGATATAGCCTAAATAAATTAATCTTTAGCTTTAGTATTCCAAAGGTTATAACTTTAAATTTGTACCTTGGCTTGAATATATTGTTTGGCTATATTTAAATGTCATGCAAGATTGATTTTCATACTTTTATTAAAGAAATCAATTTAGTTTTGTTTATAAATATAGATTTGTATCATTTTTGCAACTTAGATAGGAAATTGACCCCATTAGTATTCGGAAAAGATTAAAATCATGAAATATCAAATTCAAATTTTATTAAAATCTGTTTTTTTTAACACTAAAGATATTTGAATTAAAGTGTTCTTATGATTCCATATAGCTATGCACTAGGATCAAAGTTTGCATGCTTGATAATAGAGCTGTTGGAAATTAGGATTTGGATCGAGATAAGATTCAAGACAAGAAAAGTCTAAAGTCTAGAAATTTCAAGATGAGACAAGATAAGATTAAAAAATTAAAATTAAAAGTATTTATTCATTTATAAAACTGCTCAACTAACCTAACCTATCACAGAATTTATCCATTTCAAAATCATCTTGCTGAAATATTAAAAAAAGCACAGGTTCAACAATAGTATTTAGGTGTTTTAAAGAAAATACTTGCTTAATCAAAAATTTCATTTTAGCAATCCAAAAAGTTTCTTAATTTCTTGAATCTCATCTTGAGATTCTCTACAAAAGTCAAGATTTCTCAAGACAAGAAAAAATGTCAAGATCTCATCTCAAATCTTGTCTCGTTGAGATCTCGCAACACCTCTACTTGATAGGGCATCTGCACATTTTCTAGTTATCAATCAATTCCAATTACTAATTTCATTAGCTAGCTCTTGTTAAAATTAAGGGACTACAGCCTAGTAATCAAGTGTGGTGCTCTTAAATGCCAATAGCTTTGGTTTGATTCCAAGTGCAGTAATTAATTTTTTGATCAGCAATTTTGCATTTAGCTAAATTGGTTGTGACATTAAGTTTTCTTATCTTTAGTGTATTTCTCTATCCAAGGTTGAAAAATAAATTATTGAGATCAAAGGTAAGTCATAAAATAGACAAGTGTTTTCATAATTAAAGTCAAAGATATATTTTTATTTGGTAAGTTACAAAATAAAGTTGCATGGCCAGTGTAATTTCAAAGTTAAAACTAAAACTATAATAATTAAACTTCTATCTATCTTACTTATAGTAGTAATATTGCAAAAAAATTCATTAAATAGTCAAAATAAGACACTATCATATTTAATCTTGCCCTGCTGCCACCTTAGAACGATCACACTGTTAAATTGATTCATCATGGGCAACACAATACCAGTAGAGATGTGCACCAATTTCGATATGGACGAACTGCGTCGGCTTGGAAAGCGATTTAAAAAGCTGGACATTGACGGATCTGGCAGTCTGTCAGTTGAGGAGTTCATGACTCTGCCAGAGCTGCAGCAGAATCCCCTGGTTCAGCGTGTTATCGATATATTTGATGTGGATCAAAATGGCGAAGTGGATTTTAAAGAATTTATCCAAGGCGTTGCACAGTTTTCTGTCAAAGGAGACAAAGATGCTAAATTACGCTTCGCCTTTAAGATCTACGATATTGATAAAGATGGCTATATTAGCAATGCGGAACTGTTCAAGGTGAGTCGAATTGAAGACTAGGGTCTAAAATTGAGATCTCAGGTTCTCAAATTGAATACCTCAGGTTCTCAAATTGAATACCTCAGGTTCTCAAATTGAATACCTCAGGTTCTCAAATTGAATACCTCAGGTTCTCAAATTGAAAATCTCAGGTTCTCAAATTGAATACCTCAGGTTCTCAAATTGAAGATCTCAGGTTCTCAAATTGAATACCTCAGGTTCTCAAATTGAAGATCTCAGGTTCTCAAATTGAATACCTCAGGTTCTCAAATTGAAAATCTCAGGTTCTCAAATTGAAAATCTCAGGTTCTCAAATTGAGATCTCAGGTTCTCAAATTGAAGATCTCAGGTTCTCAAATTGAATACCTCAGGTTCTCAAATTGAAAATCTCAGGTTCTCTAATTGAAGATCTCAGGTTCTCAAATTGAGATCTCAGGTTCTCAAATTGAAAATCTCAGGTTCTCAAATTGAAAATCTCAGGTTCTCAAATTGAGATCTCAGGTTCTCAAATTGAAAATCTCAGGTTCTCAAATTGAAAATCTCAGGTTCTCAAATTGAAGATCTCAGGTTCTCAAATTGAAAATCTCAGGTTCTCAAATTGAAAATCTCAGGTTCTCTAATTGAAGATCTCAGGTTCTCAAATTGAGATCTCAGGTTCTCAAATTGAAAATCTCAGGTTCTCAAATTGAAAATCTCAGGTTCTCAAATTGAAAATCTCAGGTTCTCAAATTGAAAATCTCAGGTTCTCAAATTGAAAATCTCAGGTTCTCAATTGAAAATCTCAGGTTCTCAAATTGAAAGATCTCAGGTTCTCAAATTGAAAGATCTCAGGTTCTCAAATTGAAAATCTCAGGTTCTCAAATTGAAAATCTCAGGTTCTCAAATTGAAGATCTCAGGTTCTCAAATTGAAGATCTCAGGTTCTCAAATTGAAAATCTCAGGTTCTCAAATTGAAAATCTCAGGTTCTCAAATTGAAAGATCTCAGGTTCTCAAATTGAAATTTTAGATTCTCATAAAGATCTCATCCTCATTAATCTCATTATGCTTTTTTATTATTATATCTTAGAGATCTAATTTCACAAATCTAGATACCAAAACTCGCATGGTCCTTCAGGTGCTAAAAATGATGGTTGGCAACAACCTGAAAGACGAGCAGCTGCAACAGATTGTTGACAAAACCATCATATTCGCCGACAAAGATGGAGACGGTAAAATCTCTTACGAAGAGTTCTGCGATATGGTCAGCGGCCTGGACATTCACAAGAAGCTGGTGGTTGACATCTAAGCTCAGTTTGATGTTGCTAGCTGTAACTTCGCTTAACAATGCCTACTAACACAGTTAAAGTCTTCCTGATGCCTGTGTTTTGCCATCTACTATAATTGATGTGTTATTATTTATACAGGGTTTATGCTATTGCCAAAGTTTCTTTTTTACCACCATTTATATTATCCTACTATATAAGTATAAGTTATTACTAAGTATGCTAAGACATTGGTGCCCTTTTATTTTAATCGTTTTTCCTACTGATGATGTTAAGTATAGTTCTGACCTCGATTATATAACTGTCCTGTTGCATTCAATTAGAGCCCCAAAATATTCGCCTCAATCCTTATCCGCCTACAGGTGATCGTTGCGTATTGTTGCTTATTATATTAACCTTTATATATCAATATCGGATTCGCAATTTTGTCTATAGTTATTAGTATTAATAACGGATAGATTGCATTGCGCGGTTTTCCATTTATATATTTTCTACCTTAATGCAGATTATTCTATAGCATTATACAGTAATTGTTTTGTCCTTTGTTGTACTAGTAGGTATATTTAACCACCAAAGCCAATATAATGCTACTTTTCTCATTTTATTGTATGAGTATGAGTAATATTGTCTTCTTGATCCAATACAAATTTAAATACACTGTGTTTTAAGAGTGTTTGGCTATAAATTTGTGTGCATTCTTGAGCACTTTCGGTCATCATCATCAGATAGTTTATTGGAGCTGTATTCTTGAGTACATCCGGTCATCATAAGGTAGTTTATTGGAGCTGTATTCTTGAGCACTTCCGGTCATCATAAGGTAGTTTATTGGAGCTGTATTCTTGAGCACTTCCGGTCATCATAAGGTAGTTTATTGGAGCTGTATTCTTGAGCACTTCCGGTCATCACTAAACAGTTTATTAAAGCTCTATTCTTGAGCACTTCCGGTCATCATCAGATAGTTTATTGGAGCTGTATTCTTGAGTACTTCCGGTCATCACCAGGTAGTTTATTGGAGCTGTATTCTTGAGTACTTCCGGTCATCACTAAACAGTTTATTAAAGCTGTATTCTTGAGCACTTCCGGTCATCATCAGATAGTTTATTGGAGCTGTATTCTTGAGTACTTCCGCTCATCACTAAACAGTTTATTAAAGCTGTATTCTTGAGCACTTCCGGTCATCATCAGCTAGTTTATTGGAGCTGTATTCTTGATCACTTCCGGTCACCATGAAACAGTTTATTGGAGCTGTATTCTTGAGCACTTCCGGTCACCATGAAATAGTTTATTGAAGCTGTATTCTTGAGCACTTCCGGTCACCATGAAACAGTTTATTGAAGCTGTATTCTTGATCACTTCCGGTCACCATGAAACAGTTTATTGGAGCTGTATTCTTGAGCACTTCCGGTCATCATAAGGTAGTTTATTGGAGCTGTATTCTTGATCACTTCCGGTCACCATGATACAGTTTATTGGAGCTGTATTCTTGAGTACATCCGGTCATCATAAGGTAGTTTATTGGAGCTGTATTCTTGAGCACTTCCGGTCATCATCAGCTAGTTTATTGGAGCTGTATTCTTGATCACTTCCGGTCACCATGAAACAGTTTATTGGAGCTGTATTCTTGAGCACTTCCGGTCATCATCAGCTAGTTTATTGGAGCTGTATTCTTGAGCACACCCGGTCATCATCAGGTAGTTTATTAAAGCTGTATTCTTGATCACACCCGGTCATCATCAGGTAGTTTATTAAAGCTGTATTCTTGATCACACCCGGTCATCATCAGGTAGTTTTTTGGAGCTGTATTGAAGTTTATTGGAGTTGTATTCTTGAGAACATCCGGTCACCAGAAGCTTAGATCATAATGGCAATGTAGCTAGTATCCTAGAACTTAAGGCTTGTTTGAGGATATTTACCTCATTACCTCAATTCAAATCGTCACTTTCAGGTTTCGAAATGGCCAGTTGCCATAGAGCGCCTGCCTAAGTCTCGTTTCCGTCCCAGAGCCCAGCTGAAGGCATGAGTAGCCGGTCAGTCTACCAGGAGACGCAGTCCCTGGAGCCGCTTCTCCGCTGCCTACCAAAGCGGCCGGGCCTCTCTGGCCTGTTCCGTTCGTCGCTGCCGCCAGTGGAAGCCACCGCCTTGGCGGCTAGCACATACTGCCTCCTAGTTGGCACCAGTGTCGGCTCCGTGCACCTGTTGGATCGTTCCAGCCGGGCCTGCCACCGGCAGCTCGCGGCGCCGCCCGCTGTCGCGTCCATCGTAGGCTCATCAGCTGGGATCGCTCCGTGCACAGCCGCCAGCCTCGGGCACAGTCTGGAAACTCTGGCCGTGCTCGGCTTTCAAGATGCTCGCGTTGTCATCTACGTTGAGCCGCCGCCTCCGCCAGCCGGTTCGAGTTTTACTGCCAGTTCGGCGACTGCTGCTCAGCGAGGTTCGGTTCAGGTAGGTGCGCTGTGTGGGATTTTTTAGTGTGTAAGATTAGATTAGAGTTCAGCATATTGGACCGATCAAGGGCGTTAATAGATCAAGCTGAAAATCTAATTTAGCCAAAAATTAATGTACTTGGAATCGAGCCTCATTCCTCATTCGCGCTTTATCGTCCAGCTCTATTCACACTCAATCAGAGTGCTCATTCACACCTCATCCAGTCACAGAGTGCTCATTCACACCTCATCCAGTCACAGAGTGCTCATTCACCTCATCCAGTCACAGAGTGCTCATTCACCTCGTCCAGTCACAGAGTGCTCATTCACGCCTCATCCAGTCACAGAGTGCTCATTCACACCTCGTCCAGTAACAGGGTGCTCATTCACACCTAATCCAGTCACAGAGTGCTCATTCACTCCTCATCCAGTCACAGAGTGCTCATTCACCTCATCCAGTCACAGAGTGCTCATTCACCTCATCCAGTCACAGAGTGCTCATTCACACCTCATCCAGTCACAGAGTGCTCATTCACCTCATCCAGTCACAGAGTGCTCATTCACACCTCATCCAGTCACAAAGTGCTCATTCACACTTTAGAAAATCACAGAATGCTCATTCACACCTCATCCAGTCACAGAGTGCTCATTCACACCTCATCCAGTCACAGAGTGCTCATTCACCTCATCCAGTCACAGAGTGCTCATCCACACCTAATCCAGTCACAGAGTGCTCATTCACCTCATCCAGTCACAGAGTGCTCATTCACCTCATCCAGTCACAGAGTGCTCATTCACACCTCATCCAGTCACAGAGTGCTCATTCACCTCATCCAGTCACAGAGTGCTCATCCACACCTAATCCAGTCACAGAGTGCTCATTCACCTCATCCAGTCACAGAGTGCTCATTCACCTCATCCAGTCACAGAGTGCTCATTCACACCTCATCCAGTCACAAAGTGCTCATTCACACTTTAGAAAATCACAGAATGCTCATTCACACCTCATCCAGTCACAGAGTGCTCATTCACGCCTCATCCAGTCACAGAGTGCTCATTCACGCCTCATCCAGTCAGAGAGTGCTCATTCACTAACTTTGTCCTCCCCCCTAGCAGCAGGTGCCTCTGTCGCCCTCGTTTCGCCGTCAAGCATTCCAACTGGCCTGCGGTCATCGCAGCCGCATCACGTCAATTGCTGTCAGCTTAAACTGTCAGAAAGTGTTCGTTGGTGATCGGGGCGGCACAGTGTCGCGTACTTTAGTGAACGTTCCGGATGGTTCGTGCGAATCTTCCGTCTTCTTAGAAGAGATGTCGCCAGTGGTGAAGCTGGAGTATTGCCAACGACGGTTGCTGGTGGCCACAGAAGCTCAGGCGGCTGTGTACTCGGATGACGGCTCGTGCGTGTGGATTGTTGGCGGCAAGCGCTGGGAGGTGAGAACCATTTTTTATGGGGGGAGAGATATTGTTGAATATATTGTTTGGTAGAGTAGGTTAGTAGACGGTAAGACAGGGTAAAGTAGCTGCTAGGTAGATAGTACTCATAAAGACAGCTAAGTAGGTAGAAAGATAATATGACAGGCAGAGTGGGTAGGTAGACAATAAGACAGTTACAGTAGATAGAGTCGGTAGGTAGATTATTAAGGCAGTTAGATGAGGTAGGTAGATAATAAAGACAGGGAGAGTAGGTAGGTAGATAATAAAGACAGGAAGAGTAGGTAGGTAGATGATAAGACAGGTAGAGTAGGTAGGTAGATAATAAGGAGAGGGAGAGTAGGTAGGTAGATAATAAAGACAGGTGGAGTAGGTAGGTAGATAATAAGACAGGTAGAGTAGGTAGGTAGATAATATAGACAGGTAGAGTAGGTAGGTAGATGATAAGACAGGTAGAGTAGGTAGGTAGATAATAAGACAGGTAGAGTAGGTAGGTAGATAATATAGACAGGTAGAGTAGGTAGGTAGATGATAAGACAGGTAGAGTAGGTAGGTAGATAATAAGACAGGTAGAGTAGGTAGGTAGATAATATAGACAGGTAGAGTAGGTAGGTAGATGATAAGACAGGTAGAGTAGGTAGGTAGATAATAAGACAGGTAGAGTAGGTAGGTAGATAATAAGACAGGTAGAGTAGGTAGGTAGATAATAAGACAGGTAGAGTAGGTAGTTAGATAATAAAGACAGGTAGAGTGGCAATGTATTATAGATGATAAGACAGGTAGGCTATTGCATCATTAACAAGCGCCCCCTCCCCGCAGACCCCCAGCCCCCTCGGCGCCTGCTTCCTGCCCGACCCCAGCCTGCCCAGCCGGACCTCCCTGCTCTGCGCCCAGCCCCACTGGCACCTGTGGCTGGCAGACCTGCAAGGCCAGGTGTCCGCCTCGCTCGCCTTGCCGCAGCCGTCCGCCGCGGCCCTACGCGCCAGGCCCATCCCACTGCTCACCCCGAGCCGTCCTCTGACCGAGCCAGACTCGAAAACCAACAGCAGCATTCGAGTAGTTCGAATCCCGTCAACTCGAACTGTTGCCATGTGGAATCGGGCAGCTCTGCATCTGTTGGATTTGGATAGCGGCGAGCTTGTTGGTTCCACAGATTTGCTGGCTCCGCTATTGGATGTGGTTGCTACCGAAGATGGGGAACTGATGGTTCTGAGGGCTGGCAGTCTCTATCCGCAGGTTAGTGCGCTGGGCTGGCTGTCGAAAATCGCTGTCTTACCATTTGGGAAATTCGCCCCTGTCGCCATTGGAAAAATCGCCCCCTCGCCATTAGAAAAAATCGCCTTCTCGCCATTAAGAAAATCGCCCTCTCCATTAGAAAAATCGCCGTCTTACCATTAAGGAAATCGCCCTATCGTCATTTGGGAAAATCACCCTGTCTCCAATCGGAAAATCGCCCTCTCTCCATTAGGAAACTCGCCCTCTCGCCATTAGGAAAATCCCCCTCTCGCCATTAGGAAACTCGCCCTCTCGCCATTAGGGAAATCGCCCTCTCGCCATTAGAAAAATTGCCTTCTCGCCATTAAGAAAATTGCCCTCTCTCCATTAGAAAAATTGCCTTCTCGCCATTAAGAAAATTGCCCTCTCTCCAATAGAAAAATCGCCCTCTCGCCATTAGGGAAATCGCCCTATCGTCATTTGGGAACTCGCCCTCTCGCCATTAGGAAAATCACCCTCTCGCCATTAGCAAAAACTCGCCCTCTCGCCATTAGGAAAATCGCCCTCTCTCCATTAGAAAAATCGCCCTCTCTCCATTAGGAAACTCGCCCTCTCGCCATTAGGAAAATTTGCCCTCTCGCCATTAGGAAAATTTGCCCTCTCGCCATTAGGAAAATTTGCCCTCTCGCCATTAGAAAAATCGCCCTCTCTCCATTAAAAAATTTGCCCTCTCGCCATTAGAAAAATCGCCCTCTCTTCATTAAAAAATTTGCCCTCTCGCCATTAGAAAAATCGCCCTCTCGCCATTAAGAGAATCGCCCTCTCGCCATTAGAAAAAAAGCGCTGGTTGCTGGGCGGAGGTCGCTGAAGGCGTTTCGCCCGGGTGCCCGCAGTCATCCTGCAGCGGCTCCCCTTCCCTCCCGATTTCAGGTGGTCCGTCTCAGCACGGACCAGTGGTCACCTGCTGGGCGGACTCAGCAGCGCCCGACCTCAATGATTGAAGACGAATCTCTCGCCGAGTTGCCCCGTCTGGACGAGCGGTTCAACCTGCAGTCCCTGTTAGACCGGCTACCGCTAGGAGAGCGCGCCGTCTCCCAGCTGCTGCAGTCCAGCGCCGACTCCGCCTCGGTTGCCGCCGCTGCCAACATCGAATTCGGCGAAGAGGCTCAAGAAGAAGAGAAACCAGATAATGTAGAAGAACCTTTTGATGACTTCAACGATCTTGCGGATGATAATGACGAGTTGGTTGTTCGACGAATCGTACCGAAGTTGAGCAGGCATGGGCCGCCACCGGCTACCGTTGCTTCTCCTACACCTGAGCCTCTTGCGCCGTCGACATCCTCCGCCTCTTCAGCAGCCGAACGTCGAGTTCGACAGCTGTTGGAACCGCTGACTGACAGTCTGGAGAGTCTGCAGGCTCGGGTGAATCAGCAGGTCAGTCAGAGGCAGCAGCAGCACCAGCTGCAACAGCAGGCTGCTCGGAGTCGCCTGCTAGCTGGACTGCAGGCAGCTGACGGCGGTTACGATGACGACTTGGTGGACGAAGTTGTTCACGGCGACTTCAACGATGCTTGTCTGCGATTTGGCTCTTTGGATTCCAAGGGAGATGGCGTTGCGGATCCAAATGATCAAAAGGAAGAAGATCCTACCAAAGATCCCAAGAATCACCAGGAAGATCCCGTCGCTGATCCCCAGAATCGTCAGGAAGATCCCAAGAATCGTCAGGAAGATCCCAAGAATCGTCAGGAAGATCCCAAGAATCGTCAAGAAGATCCCCAGAATCGTCAGGAAGATCCCATCGCTGATACCAAGACTCGTCAGGAAGCTCCCCAGAATCGTCAGGAAAATCCCCAGAATCGTCAAGAAGATCCCCAGAATCGTCAGGAAGATCCCATCGCTGATACCAAGACTCGTCAGGAAGCTCCCCAGAATCGTCAGGAAGATCCCCAGAATCGTCAGGAAGATCCCCAGAATTGTCAGGAAAATCCCCAGAATCGTCAGGAAGCTCCCCAGAATTGTCAGGAAAATCCCCAGAATCGTCAGGAAGCTCCCCAGAATTGTCAGGAAAATCCCCAGAATCGTCAGGAAGATCCCAAGAATCGTCAGGAAAATCCCCAAGAGCCGCCAAGTCCCAGCGTAGCCCTCGCCCGTCTCCAGTGGGCTGTCGATGATCAGCCTGCAGCTTCATCACTGCTGCATCAGTCCGCTGCCATCAATCCAATCCAGCAGCTGCCAAGCGGCCCAGCCAAATTGGAGCTTCTAAAAGATCAGCAGACCAACCGGTGGTGGCCGCACCGCTGTCCGGAGCCGCTGACCAGCCTGTGCGCATCTGCTGCTCCCAGCCTGGAGTCCGGTACAGCCCTGTTCGCCACCAAGAGCGGGTCGGCCTACTCAGCTCGAGTGCTCAGTAACCAAGGCGACGCCAGGCTCCGCTGGCAGGTGGAGAGCTCTCTGGCTAGCGTTGTCAGCGGCGATCAACTGCTGCAGCTGCAGGCTGCGCCTCCTGACTTGGTGCTCCGTCTGACCGCTTCCGGCAGGAAATTATCAGCTGGCCGGATTTCCGGCGTTGGATACCGCGTGTCGGAGTGGAAGACGGTGCGCGAAGGTGTTCGCTGCCTCGGTGCCGGGTCCGCCAGGTACCTGTGCGGCCTGGATGCCGGCGGCGGCGTGTTCCTGGTGCCCATGGCCGATGTGGGACAGCAGCTGCCTGGCGCGTCGGTGGAGTGCCCGTTCAGACCCGTGAGTTGTGGCTGTCTGTGTCTGTCTGTCTGTCTGTCTGTCTGTCTGTCTGTCTGTCTGTCTGTCTGTCTGTCTGTCTGTCTGTCTGTCTGTCTGTCTGTCTGTCTGTCTGTCTTAGTGTCTGTCTGTCTGTCTGTCTGTCTGTCTGTCTGTCTGTCTGTCTGTCTGTCTGTCTGTCTGTCTGTCTGTCTGTCTGTCTTAGTGTCTGTCTGTCTGTCTGTCTGTCTGTCTGTCTGTCTGTCTGTCTGTCTGTCTGTCTGTCTGTCTGTCTGTCTGTCTGTCTGTCTGTCTGTCTGTCAGAGTGTCTGTCTGTCTGTCTGTCTGCCTGCCTGCCTGTCTGTCTGTCTGTCAGAGTGTCTGTCTGTCTGTCTGTCTGTCTGTCTGTCAGAGTGTCTGTCTGTCTGTCTGTCTGTCTGTCTGTCTGTCTGTCTGTCTGTCTGTCTGTCTGTCAGAGTGTCTGTCTGTCTGTCTGTCTGTCTGTCTGTCTGTCTGTCTGTCTGTCTGTCAGAGTGTCTGTCTGTCTGTCTGTCTGTCTGTCTGTCTGTCTGTCTTTCTGTCAGTCTGTCTGTCTGTCTGTCTGTCTGTCTGTCTGTCTGTCTATCTGTCTGTCTCTCTGTCCGTCTGTCTGTCTGTCTGTCTGTCTGTCTGTCTTAGTGTCTTAGTGTCTTACTTACTTACTTACTACTGACGGGGGGCGCAGGCGCCGCGAATAGGCCGCGAGGCCCCTATCGCAACCCCAAGGTAAAAGAGCACAAGGATTAGCCTTGGGGGTGCGCCCAGTCCCCGCCAGTAGTCGGCAGGTCCGCAGTGGAGGCATCGGCGACCCTCATCCGGCCGGAGTCCCGGACGAAGGCGCGGAGGTCTCGGATATTGTCCGCGGTGGTCAGCTCGTCCATCCGCTGGGGGTGGCCGAGGTATTTGTGCCGCGCCTTGTTGAAGTAAGGGCAGAAGGTGACGTGATGCTCCGCGGTCTCCTCTCCTATGCCACAGAAGGGGCAGGTGGGAGGGCAACCGGTTTGCAACGATATATGTCTCTGGAAGAATCCGTGGCCGGTTAGGACCATGCACATCTCCCTGAGGTCGGTTCTGTTAAGCGAAATCAGATAATCAGAGACTTTCCTGTTCAGGTTAGGCATGGCAGAGCGGCTCTGCCTGTACTCGGTGCAGCTGTTCCAGTGGAGCTGGTGCTGCTGATGGAGCCACCTGTTGATATGGCGGGTGACTTGCGACCTGGGAGTGGGTAGCCTCATCAGACGGTGGTTGCCGTCTGGGTTGCTGCCCTCCTTGGCGAGAGAGTCTGCGAGCTCGTTGCCCAGGATGTTGCTGTGACCAGGTGTCCAGATAATTCTAATCCTGTTAAGGACTGAGAGAGATTGCACACTGCGGTGGCATTGAGATACTGTAGCAGCGGAGATATTCTCAGTGGTTAAGGCCTTAATAGCAGCTTGGCTATCAGTGTAGAAATTAATGTCAAAATTATTAATGTTCGCCTGAAACAGTTGCTGGGCACACTGCTCGATGGCGCAAATTTCAGCTTGGAAAACTGAGGTGTTCTTACCGAGGTGCAGACTTTCCTGGAGAAGCATCTTACCCTCGTGGAAAATGGCAATACCCGCTCCAGCGCGGCCGTTGAACAGCGAGCCGTCGGTGAAGCAGTGAATGCCCTGGCTGCGCCGGTTCACACCGACATCCAGCGGAATGTTGTCTCGGCCAGGGATGGCGGTCTTGAAGCCCCTCCTGATGTTGAGGGCGGGAGGTCGACTATCCACATTGCCCAGGTCCATGTGGATGTTGTTAAGGTCGCGGCGGACAAAGTCCATATGCGGGATTAATGTTTTCATTGGCATAAAGCCAGAGGGCGCGTTATTTAACGTTTTATCTCTGATAAGCCGGGAGGCAGACTTCATAGCCTCCGCCCTAATAAATAGGTGAAGCGGAGGTAGGTTAAGGATAGTGTTCAGCCCCTCGTAAGGGGTGGACGGGTACGCACCTGTGATGGCACGGCAAATGCTGCCCTGAAGCTGGTACAGCCGCTGACGGGCGGCCTTCTGCTCCAGCACGCTAGTCCAGATGAGACTCGCGTATGTGATACTGGGCCGGATGATGCCGGTATAAATCCAACGGACCGTTCTAGGCGAGAGGCCCCAAGTCGGCCCGATGGCTCTGCGCAGCTGGGCAAAGCAGCGTTTTGCCCGACCGATGACGTTATCAAGGTGCTTCGTCCAGCGCAGGTCATGCGTTAGCGTCACACCGAGGTATTTGACCTCCTTCTTGAAGGGGATGTTTCTGCCATAGACAGTGAGGTTTTTCATCTCCCACTTACGGCGCTTGGTGAAAACGACAGCGACAGTCTTAGTGACGCTGATTTTTAGGCCATGCTGTGTAGCCCAGTCGGCCGCCTTGTCGGCGAATTGCTGCATCAGGTTGCGCAGAGTGGCGGGGTCGGGTCCGCTGACGACCGCGGCA
>NIVC01001809.1:140000-185000 GCA_002269645.1 Macrostomum lignano | reverse complement strand
CTACTCACCCCCAAGAATCGCCCCTACTCACACCCAAGAATCGCCCCTACTCACCCCCAAGAATCGCCCTACTCACCCCCAAGAATCGCCCCTACTCACCCCCAAGAATCGCCCTACTCACCCCCAAGATTTGCCCCCACTGTTTATTCCTTCAGCTCCGACCTGCCGTGGCGCGTACTGACCAGCGCTCTGGCTGGAGTTGGCGCCGTTTCTGACGCCTCTGCCGGCGCTGCGGCGGCGCCTTTCATTGTCTCGGTGCCCAACTTCGGCCTGTGGCTTTACTGGCCAGACCGGGATCTACTGCTCACCTGTTCCGGCCCCCTGCTGGGCACAGCATGGGCGCAGCTGAAGCCGCAGGGTTTGTCGCAGCTGTTGCTTAGCAACTGGGCTCACGCGGCCGTTACCTGCATTGGCGGTCAAGCCTACGTTTGGGCCGTGGGACCCTCCAGCTGCGAGGTGTTCTGCCTCTGGCCTGAGGGCTTCCGCTCGGAGACTCTGCCAGTGGCTGGCAGCCTTGGCTCCCGGGTGGTGCAACTCTGCTGCGGCCAGGGCAGCGTGTGGGCTCTGTGCTCAGATGGCCAGCTGTACCTGTGTCAGGGTGAGGCACCTGAGACCACAATAAGCGTCATAATAGACACCACAATAGACATCACAATAGACATCAAAATAAACATTCACAATAGGCATCACAATAGACATCACAATAGATATCACAATAGACACCACAATGGACATCACAACAGACATCAAAATAAACATTCAGAATAGACATCACAATAAACATTCACAATAGACATCACAATAAACATTCACAATAGACATCACAATAAGACATCACAATAAGACACCACAATAGACACCACAATAGACATCACAATAAACATTCACAATAGACATCACAATAAGACATCACAATAAGACACCACAATAGACACCACAATAGACATCACAATAAACATTCACAATAGACATCACAATAAACATTCACAATAGACATCACAATAAGACATCACAATAGACACCACAATAGACATCACAATAGACACCACAATAGACATCACAATAGACATTCACAATAGACATCACAATAGACATCACAATAGACGTTCTCAATAGACGTTCTCAATAGACACCCCAATAGACATCACAATAGACTTCACAATAGACTTGGGGGTGACACCACAATAGACACCACAATAGACACCACAATAGACATCACAATAGACACCACAATAGACATCACAATAGACACCACAATAGACATCACAATAGACACCACAATAGACACCACAATAGACATCACAATAGACACCACAATAGACACCACAATAGACACCACAATAGACACCACAATAGACATCACAATAGACACCACAATAGACACCACAATAGACATCACAATAGACACCACAATAGACACCACAATAGACACCACAATAGACATCACAATAGACACCACAATAGACATCACAATAGACACCACAATAGACACCACAATAGACATCACAATAGACACCACAATAGACACCACAATAGACACCACAATAGACACCACAATAGACATCACAATAGACACCACAATAGACATCACAATAGACAACACAATAGACACCACAATAGACATCACAATAGACACCACAATAGACACCACAATAGACATCACAATAGACACCACAATAGACACCACAATAGACATCACAATAGACATCACAATAGACACCACAATAGACATCACAATAGACACCACAATAGACACCACAATAGACACCACAATAGACATCACAATAGACACCACAATAGACACCACAATAGACACCACAATAGACACCACAATAGACATCACAATAGACACCACAATAGACATCACAATAGACACCACAATAGACATCACAATAGACACCACAATAGACACCACAATAGACATCACAATAGACACCACAATAGACATCACAATAGACACCACAATAGACATCACAATAGACACCACAATAGACACCACAATAGACATCACAATAGACACCACAATAGACACCACAATAGACATCACAATAGACACCACAATAGACACCACAATAGACATCACAATAGACACCACAATAGACATCACAATAGACACCACAATAGACATCACAATAGACACCACAATAGACACCACAATAGACATCACAATAGACACCACAATAGACATCACAATAGACATCACAATAGACACCACAATAGACACCACAATAGACATCACAATAGACACCACAATAGACACCACAATAGACACCACAATAGACATCACAATAGACACCACAATAGACACCACAATAGACACCACAATAGACACCACAATAGACATCACAATAGACATCACAATAGACACCACAATAGACATCACAATAGACACCACAATAGACACCACAATAGACATCACAATAGACACCACAATAGACACCACAATAGACATCACAATAGACACCACAATAGACATCACAATAGACACCACAATAGACACCACAATAGACATCACAATAGACATCACAATAGACACCACAATAGACACCACAATAGACATCACAATAGACACCACAATAGACACCACAATAGACACCACAATAGACATCACAATAGACATCACAATAGACACCACAATAGACACCACAATAGACACCACAATAGACATCACAATAGACATCACAATAGACACCACAATAGACATCACAATAGACACCACAATAGACACCACAATAGACATCACAATAGACACCACAATAGACATCACAATAGACACCACAATAGACATCACAATAGACACCACAATAGACACCACAATAGACATCACAATAGACACCACAATAGACACCACAATAGACACCACAATAGACACCACAATAGACACCACAATAGACATCACAATAGACACCACAATAGACATCACAATAGACACCACAATAGACATCACAATAGACACCACAATAGACACCACAATAGACATCACAATAGACACCACAATAGACACCACAATAGACATCACAATAGACACCACAATAGACACCACAATAGACATCACAATAGACACCACAATAGACACCACAATAGACACCACAATAGACACCACAATAGACACCACAATAGACACCACAATAGACACCACAATAGACATCACAATAGACATCACAATAGACACCACAATAGACATCACAATAGACACCACAATAGACACCACAATAGACATCACAATAGACACCACAATAGACACCACAATAGACATCACAATAGACACCACAATAGACATCACAATAGACGTCACAATAGACACCACAATAGACACCACAATAGACACCACAATAGACACCACAATAGACATCACAATAGACAATGCTGCCACCCGCAGGCATCAACGACTCCGAGCCGTTCGGGCTCCGCTGGAAGCGAATCAAGTGGCCCAATAAAAAAGGTAATAAATCAATCAGCAGCGGCTTCATCAGCATCGCCTGTTCGGCTGGAAAACTGTTTGGCCTGGGCAGCGACGGCGGCCTTTGGCTGGCGGGTCCGGAGTTTCGCGTCGTTAGTAGCGTCGCTTCCTGCGCCGAAGCTGGCAGCGAAGTCGCTTCAGCGCCAACCGGCTTAGCCGGAATTGCCGGCTGTCCATGGACACCTGACGGCGCCATCTGGGCTTGGGACTCGCGCGGTCGAGTACTGGCCCGCACTGTCAAGGACCGCTGGGTGTCGGTGCCTGGACCGGACATGCGCCAGTTGTCCGTGTCCAACGGCTGCGTGTTCGCCGTGTGCCGTCGCCTTGGCCGGGTGTACGCACGCAGCGATGACCCGCTGGCGGCTGGCGGCGAGTGGAAACCGATCGGGTGCCATGGACGGCGGATTGTCGAAGTGGCGGCCGCCTCCGGTGGTCACGTGATCTGCGTTGATAGCGAGGGCCGATTAGTGAGAATGACGGTACGTATTGTGGCTTGGTACAGGTGTTGCTCTGTTGGTCACTCTTTGTAGTGTCAGTTTGGGCACTCTCTGTAGTGTCAGTTGGTCACTCCTTGTAGTGTCAGTTGGTCACTCCTTGTAGTGTCAGTTGGTCACTCCTTGTAGTCTCAGTTGGTCACTCCTTGTAGTGTCATTTGGTCATTCCCTGTAGTGTCAGTTGGTCAATCCCTGTAGTGTCAGTTGGTCACTCCCTGTAGTGTCAGTTGGTCAATCCCTGTAGTGTCAGTTGGTCACTCCCTGTAGTGTCAGTTGGTCACTCCCTGTAGTGTCAGTTGGTCAGGGTCACTGTTCTGTCAGTTGGTCACAGGCCACATTTTGGTATCTAGTGTCTGTTAATAAACACGGTCAGTCTGCAACTTCCACATGGCTACCAACATTTCCCCCTTTCAAACTGAATGTCACTCTCAGGAACAAGTCGTCATCAAGGAGGCGCACGCGCAGTCTCCCCAATCTTCGTCGCAGCTCCCAGGTACAGCAGGAGCACAGAGAACCATCTCGCGTATGAGATCTTCGGGCTCTGAGTGCACCGACTGGGAACTTGTTTGACAACGCTGTCGTTATTTTAATAAATCAAAAATATATATTTTTAAAAAGGTTGCATCATATTTCATAGAATATCTTAAATTTTAATATGATTCGCTTACATTTCTACTGCTCGAGTAGTTCAGTGCGAACCAAAGTTTTAACTACGTAATAATAATCGTAAAATTTGTGTGGCAAATTTGTTAATCAAAATACATTTAATAATCTGTCCAATTGTTTTTGTTAGTTAAGTTACGAGCTATAAATATTAATAATTATTTATTTATATTTTTTCCGCGGATTTTATTCGCAGCATTTTTCGTAATTAACTTCTTTTTTTCCTGATCTGCTTTGTTGTCTATTTTTACCACTGTAGATGCTAAGGTATTTCCCTGCTCTGAAACACTGTTTCTTTATTTATTTATTTGATGAAGTTGACCTGCATTCATGATTCCAACATTCAAACTGCACCTTTTTGGCGTGCATTAATATTCAGTCCAAGTTAAAATTTGTTTCCAAAATTGCGCGCTCTTTCACATGTATAATTCAAATTGAGTTTGTATATATTGTTATAAAGGCTAATTATTTTTCGGTTTTATTGTTACAGTTATCTAGATAAATTTCAAAGCATTGCGCCTTTGATTAGTCACTGATCTTCTCAAAGAATTACTCGTATTCGGGAACTCTGCCGTTAAAACTGAAATGCAGATACTTGCTCTCTGTTTTTATTTGACTCGGTAGAAGGTAGGCAAGCATGTTTGCAGTTGTTTACCGATATAACCGATAACGGACAAACAATAGCCGACAACCAACAACCGATAATCGACAACCAACAACTGATAATCGACAACCAGCAACCGATAATCGACAACCAACAACCGATAATCGACAACCAACAGCCGATAATCGACAACCAACAACCGATAATCGACAACCAACAACCGATAATCGACAACCAACAACCGATAATCGACAACCAACAACCGATAATCGACAACCAACAACCGATAATCGACAACCAACAGCCGATAATCGACAACCAACAACCGATAATCGACAACCAACAACCGATAATCGACAACCAACAACCGATAATCGACAACCAACAACCGATAATCGACAACCAACAACCGATAATCGACAACCAACAACCGATAATCGACAACCAACAACCGATAATCGACAACCAACAACCGATAATCGACAACCAACAACCGATAATCGACAACCAACAACCGATTAAAATATAAAAAATTAATTTCAAACGCAAAGTATAACTAATTACCAAAACCAAGTGTTATTAGTGAACAAAGGGTGGTAATCATTGAAAATTAAAAGCACAAAATTATTATCGATTTGTCATCTGACCCAAACAGTAAAAATAACAGACTAAAAATAGGAAATCACGATTGATGAAACGCATATCTAAATGCATTTTCCTATGTTGAGATACTTCTGTAAGTAAAAAAGCAAAACTACATGTACGTTCTTACAGTACGTCCAGAGATGCATACTGCATGCACTCGAGGTGTTTATGCTATTTTATACGATAGTCAAATTCATAGAATTTACCGGCTTTGAAACTGCGTTTCCGACATTTGGGGTTGAAAAGTTTCAAACAAGGAAAAACAAGGAGCATCTGGGTAAGTTTATTGATATAGTTGGGCCATCTTAATAACGGATGGAAACGACACCGTGACAATTAGAATCGCAAAAAAGTCGTTGCAAACAACTCCAGTGACTCTAGCGACTTTGGGGGGCGACCCTTTTATGACTTTTGAACGACTTAAGCGCATCTGATGCGGCGTAGGTCGACTGCTGCAACACAAACGCATCACGTACTCCTAAGTTTTAAAAGTCTCGTAAAAGAGTCTTCCAAGAATCGTTATGTTGGCGCTCAACTTTTTACTACAAGATCAAGGCCAGGTCATGAATGAACGCCACGCCGCTGACCGATCTGGGGCGCCGGCGTCTAGCTGGCTGGCAGTCGACGAAACGCCGATTGCGTGCCTGTCCCTGCAGTTAGGGTGCCTGCAGCGTTAGCAGCAGCACCTGCACCGGCTCTGGGCAGTAGGACTCGGCACGGATGATGTGGCCTGCCAGCTGGAGTCGCCGACGGCGCAACAGGTCGCTTGGACGGGCCAGGCCGGTGCGGTGATACAAAGCTGCGTAGGTCACTCGCTCGTAGCCGATCTTGAAGGCAGCGCGCAGCAGGCCAGCATGCGCCGCGTTAACTTGTTTCTCTTTAGCACGCCTCAAATACGACACTACGGCCCCAGAGTTGCTTATACCATCGTCCTATAGTCTCTATAGTCACGCCAGAGTCACTTTTTGTCGTTTTAGAGTAGCAGCTACATTAAAACGCTTCAAAGTGATACTTGGTTGACTCTGGAGACTTTTTGGCGAAATGTACCGTGACATATCGTCGTTTCGACAACTTGTTGTACAAGGTTGGGCCCTCATCATTGGCGTGAATTTTTTGTGCACACACAAGCCCAAAATGAATGTGACCGCACACGGAATTAGACCACGTGCTGTTGGTGCCAGAGTCAGACACGTTCCACAGCGATGCGCTGGTCTGCTCCCCCATTTCTAGTGCTCAGATAATCACACAATTTAAGGTCAAAATCTAAACTTAATTCAATCTTTGACCGAATCTGAGTTTCACTTCACGGTATAGTTTTTACTGATGTCAAACCAGGATTCGAGTTTTTATTAATGCTCAAGGATATCCAGTTCCGCAATCAATGAAATTTATGTTTTCGAGTGCATAATTTCAACTCCCTATAATTATTTTTATGCTAACTCATAAGTGGAATTAGAAACAATTAAATAAACATCAAAGGTACTGAATGTAACTGTTTTCATTTTTTTGAATCGTTGGAAATAATGATTACCTAATAATTATATAGTTGTGTCTGATATACTGTATTCTTTTGGGCTAGTTCACGTCTCACTTTTTCTACGCAGAAACATAAATTCGGCAGTCATGAAACACAGAGAAATACTCGTACATTGGAGATGACGTTCCTACAAAAAGGCAGCAACTTTACCCAACACAGACCTATTCATTTTCAAAAAGTATATAACTTTGGGTGGATCCATGGAGAAGCGTATTGAATCTTTACAAAGTACTCGATCACTTACAAGCACTATCGAAGCAGTATCGAACAAAACTCTGTATCAATTTTTTAAACTGGTGAGCGCCTGTCTTTTAAGTGGGATCCCCAGCTGTCTTTTAGGTGGGTCACTGTCTTTTAGATGGGTCACTGTCTTTTAGGTGGGGTCACTGTCTTTTAGGTGGGGTCACTGTCTTCTAGGTGGGTCACTGTCTTTTAGGTGGGTCACTGTCTTTTAGGTGGGTCACTGTCTTTTAGGTGGGTCTCTGTCTTTTAGGTGGGTCACTGTCTTTTAGGTGGGTCACTGTCTTTTAGGTGGGTCACTGTCTTTTAGGTGGGTCACTGTCTTTTAGGTGGGTCACTGTCTTTTAGGTGGGTCACTGTCTTTTAGGTGGGTCACTGTCTTTTAGGTGGGTCACTGTCTTTTAGGTGGGTCACTGTCTTTTAGGTGGTGTCCCTAGCTGTCTTTTAGGTTAGGCCTCATCTTAGGTGAAATTGTCCCTATAATAACCACTGTGTTCCCAAGTTCAACCATATGACAAGTGGCTTATATTAGCAACCGATTCATTATCAGTACCCGCAATAACGATTCAGCTCGTCAATTTCGTCAGTCCTGAGAGCCGCTTTGGCTATAGCGTAGCACACGAAGCGACCCTTGAGAGCGTTAGTGCTGGTCGGATTGTAGCCGAGACGCAAGCACAGAGGAACTCCAGCGAACGCCAGGTAATTGTCGGCTCCACCAGCCATAGCCGTGCCGTTGAAATAAAATCTAGCAAATCGAATTCCAATAAAAACGGCGGCAACTGAAACGTCCTGTGGTTGGTTGTCGGTGCGAAGGACATTCGATAACGACTGAACTGTCTCAGTCTGGTCCCCCGGCGCGCTCTGTTCAGAGAAGGAATGGCTGACGTACAGCTGACCGTTGCGGTCGGAGAACTCGCCACGCTGACTGCCGTTACAGTCGTGAAAGTAATGATAGTGTTGCTGGCCCCAGGTTTGCCGCACCGCTCTCGCATAGAAGGTGAAGTTGTGCGAGTGGTCCAGGTAGCCAGAAGCCAGCGTGTTACTATCAGTGTCGACCTCGATAAAATCCGCCTTGTTTCCTGGAAAGTGAGCGCCCTGGCTGTCTCGAGTGACCGAGCCGTGGGGAGTGGCCGGGTACTTGGCTGGATTAGCGAGGTTCGAGTAGCCCTGTCTGAAGTCAAACAAAATGACCAGCTTGTTGGCCAGAGCAGAGCTCAGACCTGAGATCACGGATACATGTGTGAGATTCGTAGCACTTGTTGGACTCGTCAGAGCTCCAGTCTTGGTTGAAGCAGAGTTAGTAGAGTCGTCATCGCTTTTCACGTAGGTCACGCAGCCGTCAGTTGGATCGGTGCTGATTCGGTCCCACAGACTACTCAGCTGCAGACTGTTACCATGGTAACACTTGCCATTGACTTTGGAGAAGTGAACACCAGAGCAGAGGTTGGAGCCAACGCAGGCCACGGTGCAGTCAAACAAGTCGTGGGCGAAGTCGACGGGACTCAGCGCGGCCAGGCTCGCCTCCGATGGGCACTTGAGCACAGGCCGGAGCAGCGAGGTCTTCTGGTTGGCGGAGCAGAGAGTTGCCAGCAGCAGTAGCGTCAGCAAAATGGCGTGGGAGCCCCAACGAGCTTTATTATACATTTTCCACTTCAGACAAAGCAAATGATTTGTTGTTTCGGTTATTGTCTGTTTGATTTGCAAGATGTTAGAACGATGCTCAAAATTGAGGCCCCGACTGTAGTCTGATATCTGTAGTTTAAATACGGTTCTTACCTATTACATTTACGTCCATTTAAAGGCATCTGGAAGCACTTCTTTGTCTTTGACTGGCATTGAATTGCACCGATCTTGTCTGTCATTTAGTCAGTTTGCATTTTGAGTTTTCTGCTTAATGCACAGATAAAAGCGTCTTAAGTAACTCAGACATTGTCTGGAATATTTGAATGGAAGAAAGCTTTTTAGATTTATTGCATATTTTCTTTCACGAAAACAGCTCGTTATATGAGCAGAGAAACCGCATAAAACCCTGATTGTTAGGTGCTTTTCCACCCTACCGATTTAAAATTTTGATTGACAGCTTTCTTGATGGACAGCCAAGACACCACCAAGGATAGACTTTTACTGATACAATCGAGCTACATGTAAGAATGCTTCAATTGTAAAAAAGTTTTATGGTGCATGCGCGAAGGCAGGCCTCAGAACGCAACGCATCGTGTGCTCCAGTGTTGCTCAAGCGCCATGACTTACTTGTACAAATTCCAAAGTTACGAGTATTTAATAGCTTGTCTTGGTGTTCGTGTTACGGCTGCAGTTTCAAGTCAGTATAGAAAGAGATTTACTAGATTGTTGCTTTGAAAATTCTTCTCTTTGTTTAAACTGGATTCCTTTTGTTGTCTATTCTTTAGCTAACAGGGTAAATGTTTTTTTCTTATCAACTAAGTCTTTTAAATGAATAGCACCCGGCGCTTTGGTTGAAAGCTGTTGCGCTAGTTACATCGATGACCTTGTGACGAAGCGAGCAGTAGTTGTGAAGTATATGCTTTTGCTGAGAATATGTATAATTTATTTTTATTTAATCGACAGCCGTCTTACAATCGAAAGGGGCAGGCTTCCGTAGTATTTAACGCATAATACGATTAAGGGCCTTTAGTCTAGCATGTAAAAGATTGAGTTTTTGCAGTATAGAGACCGCAGCGAGTGGTTGGTCACAAGACAATGCTAGCGCCCGAGTGAAGAGCAGAGCAGATGGTTTAAAAGACACAATAATTACGCTTCAAAATAATTCACCTTTAAGATACAATTAAAACAAAATTAAGTATTGATCAGATTAGATATGAATAGATCAAATTAATTAATTAAGATTACATTGAAAAATCGCAAATGTCAATGTTACGCTCGAATAATCCATAAAGTATCGGACAGACAGAATTCGACACCCTCACAACCTACTTCGATCGTTGTCAAAAGCGAAGAAATAGGAGCGTACATTTCTCTTTTTTATTTGCAATGGTAATGCAAGTGATGCCTATTTTTGATTAACTCAACTTAATTATTAACTAGATTAAATAAGTGATATAACAAATCTTTCTGAAGAAGCATCTCAACGTGCGTCAGCTCTGTGCGTCTTGTGCTCATCTTAATTAATTGCACTATTTACCTTCAGAGCAGATCTCAAAGAGTGCCCATAATATTCTCACGACTACGTACAGTAGCTCTATACTCGGTAGTCAACAAAATTTGTGTTCTTATCATAACAAATCAATGTGATTTTTAAGACTCGAAGACATATCGAATATGCGCACACACAGGTCCCATATATATTTTTCAATCGTAGTGAAGCTACTTTAGCACGAGCGTAGGTTCCGACAGAATAACAGAATGTTTCACTTTATAAAAAAGAATCTAAATCCGGAATTGGGCAGAACCAATTGAGCGTCTTTTGGGATGGAACTGGACTTGAATATAATATAATCTGAAGAAGAAATATATTCCAATAATTGCTTATAAATAAACTGGTATTTAGATCGTTTCCCTAAGTCTACAATTCTGTATAATTTTACCTGTCAGCGTATTGCTGTCATTGAAATAGTACATGCTGACTTTTCGCATCTCTCGCAATTCAAGTCTAGTTCAGGCAAACCTTTCACGTATACGACATTTTAGCGTCCATCTGAAGACTCCCAGAAATGCATTAATTTGTTATAGCCCTGGGGAAACGGGAACGGCTAACATGCCACGTGATCCTGTTGATGATGAGCCCTCCATTGGCTCCGAACCCTTTACGTAGCTCTTGCACACAGCCGTGGGATCTCCAAGCGAATTGAAGTACTCGGACATATTCTTCTCGTTTCCCAAATAGCACACAAGGTCCTTCGATACGAATGCCACATAGCAGCTCTGTCGAGCCGCGCAGGCCCAGATACAAGACGCAGCACTGGCCTGAGCTCCATCGATTCTGTTCAGATGGATAAAATCAACTTCCGACGGACAACTGAAAATGGTTTTAAACTTTGTCCGAGACTTCGGAGCACAGCTGCAGACGGCAGTTGTTGTGAGATACAGAAGAATTGTAGCTTTGGTGAGCATTACTCTAGCTCCGGCTTCACTGAAAATGATGCTGCGCTTGTATAGAGTCTTCATCGAAGCTTTTCTTCTACCTGGTATGCAGTACTTATATAACCAACGCCTTTAATGTAGAACAAAGAAATAATCTCATGAATTGTGCACTGAACAAGCTGGAGTCGTACTTGTAAGAATGCTTTTGGGGCCACTTGACAACCTATACTATCTGCTTTGCGAACAATATTTTCAGCTTTTGTTTTTGAAGTATCATCGTTTAGACTTCGAGGAGAAGGGAGCGCGGTAAGCTTTGTAAAAAACCTTTGAAGTGAAATGCAGTAATTGAGTGGCGCGCGGTGTCTTTTATTTTAAGATACCTTCGCTTCGCGCATTTGCTTCTCAAATAAAAATTGCTCCAAGCCCGTAGACAACCAATGAATTGAATAACACAAAAATTTACCAAGGTCCTGACTTGGCTCACGCTTTACTCGCAGCAATGACTACAACAAGAGATACATTTTTACAGGTGTGATAAATAGGCAATTAGATAATAGCATGCACGGTGAGCAATTATTTAGGCCCTAGACAAACCTACTTGGAGCGTCAGAGATTTTAAAGCTATTGATCCTAATCGCCTATCGCCGGTCAGCGAGTCCTACCAATCTTTCTCCAATAGTCACAGTACGGTACAAGAAAAGAAGGAACACAGGTGAACACGAACCGAAAGATTTAGAGAGTGATAATCCTATATGAATAAAGCTGATAATGGCTAGACGATTTAATTTGATTATTCAGGCTACAGGATTCAAGCAAATTCGCGGCGCAGATAATTAGACTGATGATAACGAATAATAACGATTAATAATAATGATTATATTACGCACTGACAAGCGGATCTCAGCTTGAAGAAGAAGAAGGAGGCACCGAACACAGGACCACGGAGAAAGACTCCCAACCCCTGGCCTAAGCCAGAACCTACACTCAAACGAGAGCCCTGCCGAATCGACCGTTCAACGGAGTACCGACTAAATTCTATCGGCACTGCCCTTCAGTGTGACACTGAGGCCCTCGGGATCGAGGCCGCGTACTTGGTCAGATCCGACAGTCTCTATCTAAACCGCGCTTGATAGCGACGACGTCAGACAAGGATGCCGAATCGTTACGCTACAAGACTGAAGCGGTTGGGCGGGGGACAAAAACACGGACCGGGGGTGATGAATTCAGGCGCCTCAAAGCGCGAACCAACAAGAGAGGAGAAAAATCGGGCCACCGGCCGGGAAGCTGGACAAGACAAAACCGGGGAAAGAGAAGGCGAGGAGAGAAGGCGAGATCCGATTGCCAAACACACTTTCATATATAGTCAAAGTCACAACCCCTCAAAACCCCCTCAAGCCGGGTGGTGGTCGTCTGGCCGGCCGCTTGCTTAAGCCGAATTGTACTGTGCCCGCGGCGCCGGGTAGAATTGGAACTTGCCGCGTGCCAGGGTCCAGGCCGGTTCTGATTGGCTGGCCGCGCAAAGCTGGGGTTCGCAGACAAAAACTCAACCCTCCGCTGAGTCACAAATGGCGTCTAACTTCTAACCTGTTTACGCAAAATTGATTCTAACTAACAAGGAAAAAGTACACCAAAAACGTATGACTAAACTAAAGCAAAATAATAATTCAATAACAATAATGAAAAACCTAACTAATAGAATACAAGGCTATCGCAAAAGATGCTCACACTACACAGGGGATACTCAAACATCGGGGCAGGTTACTCTGTTTTTTTCAGATTCTACATGTACTTCTTTCTTAGTACGTTGTCCTTATCTGTCAGTAGTACGTCAGTACGTCAGTTCGATCCCATGCAGTGATTTGATTGTTTTTTAAAGATTCGATTGGCAAAGCTTGACTTAATATACGCCATGAAATAGACAAATCTTAAAAACTTCTCAAGTCTCAAAATGGCCGGAATATATCTTCAGCAACATATACTGGACTATAGTGGACTATAGTGGACTATAATAGTGGACTATAATAGTGGACTATAATAGTGGACTATAATAGTGGACTATATCCACTATTCAAAAGTCGCCACTCTATGCGCCATGCAGTTGGCGACTTCTCTTGGTCTATTCTCAAATAAAAGATACGATAAAACTGATCGGGGTAGCTTTAATCCGCCCAACCCTTGCACACCGCTCCCCACTTCATTCCTTGACTCAAGTCTTCCATGGGTAGCTAAGTTGAGTCACTCAGGGAAGACGGAAGCTAAGTTCAGACGAAATCTTCTGTGGTGGCGACTTTTAGATGTTGCTGAGTATATATAATACGACCGGGGGCCATCACAGAAGTCTTCTGTATAGGTTTGTAACTTCGACCAGGTACAAGTATTGCACTGAAACCACACACACTTGACTGCATATCATTTCAGCCTGCTTATAAACTTCTAGATTAAAACATACATAGATCACCGTGGGAACAATTGAATAATTTGGAAGACAATTATGCAGCGACGGTCCGCTTAGCTCTGAGTCAAGTCTCTGCACAGCACCTTCTCTACGTTTACGATCTCCTGGTTAATCTCCCTGTGCCAAGTGGCAGCAGAGTGAATGATTAAAATATTTCATCTGTTTGTTCAAAATTTTCAACTTAACTCTAATTTTTTTAAATTTAAACGAAAATTCGCCGTTACATTTAAATGTCGGTCGCCGCTCCTTTGTCCCAGCTTCCGGTTCTCAATCCACTATTCAGCTTCCGGCTCCCCATCCACTACTCAGCTTCCGGTTCTCAATCCACTATTCAGCTTCCGGTTCCCCATCCACAAATATCCAGCTTCCGGTTCCCCATCCTTAAATATCCAGCTTCCGGTTCCCCATCCACAAATATCCAGCTTCCGGTTCCCCATCCACAAATATCCAGCTTCCGGTTCCCCATCCACTATTCAGCCTCCGGTTCCCGATTAACTATTCAGCCTCCGGTTCCCAATCCACCATTCAACTTCCGGTTCCCAATTTACTATTCAGCCTCCGGTTCAAGTCACGTCAGTTTCAAAGTATCTAGCTCTCATTATTCGACTGAATGTGCTCTGAAAAGTAACAATAGAAATATCAAAGTTTCAAACTATAACTATATTTTTATAAATTTCACTTTGTAATAAATTTTAAACAAAAAAAATCCTTGTTTCGGCAGAAAATACTTCATTAAAAGTTTCAAACATTTTGCATCGTTGATAGGTGCACCTGCAATGCCGATAAAATACACGCTAATTAAGAACATTGTTATCATAAAAAAATTACAACAAAAACTTAAAGCAAAGCATCTTCATAAAACGATGAGTTGAAAAGTAAAACGTATAGCTTTGAAGCTTTGAATAGCAATTTGTACTTGTGATTTTGAGGGTTGTTAGACAGAGTTTTTCTAAAAAGCAGGTTAGTGGGACATAACTTAAAGGTAATATTTTGTATTTTATAGACACATCAAACAGCTAACGCATTTAGCATTACCCTTCACAGCAATAAAAATTTAATAAAAGTTTCACATCTTAAAGAAAATGTTTTGAAGTTTGTCTCATTCCTGTCTACTTGTCGGAGCAGTTGGTTAAGAAAGGATGAGGCATTTCATCCAGGTTCCTTCCTTGGACTCAGGGATTTAACAATCAAGAAAAATATTTTGTACAATCAATCACACAAAATCTCTAAGGATCACACACAATCTCTTAGGATCACACAAAATCTCTCAGGATCACACACAATCTCTCAGGATCACACACAATCTCTCAGGTTCACACAAAATCTCTCAGGATCACACATAAATCTCTCAGGATCACACAAAATCTCTCAGGATCACACATAAATCTCTCAGGATCACACAAATCTCTCAGGATCACACATAAATCTCTCAGGATCACACACAATCTCTCAGGATCACACACAATCTCTCAGGATCACACAAATCTCTCAGAAGCACACACAATCTCTCAGGATCACACACAATCTCTCAGGATCACACCCAATCTCTTGATGCTATATGATGTTATAAAAGTTACTTTAAAGCAACTGAAATGTTTTACTGCAATCCTTTCAGCTATGCGATGTTTCCTGATTCGCACCTGAAATTTTCATACGCCCACCAGCAGGAAAATGAGTACCGCCTGAGCTCTGCAATAAGTTGAACAGTTCGTTGAGCATGTTGCGAGTGGCGGATGTTACCAGATAATTCACGCGTCTCATGAGCTCATTGTCGATCTCTCCTTGCATGACTTCGCTGCATTGCTGCTGCGGCAGAATGTCTTGCAGCTGCTCGGTTTGGAAGTTCAGGTATTCTTTGTAGGCATTTGGGTATTCCGACTTGTTGTACCAAGTTTCCTGAGCGATGCAGTTGTTGACGTAAACTTACTTAAACTTTTTGATTGAATGCATGCTAGAATTAATTGTACATGTAATACCACCACCACTACTACTACTACTACTACTACCACTACTACTACTACTACTACTACCACTACTACTACCACTACTACTACTACTACTACTACTACTACTACTACTACTACTACTACTACTACTACTACTACTACTACTACTACTACTACTACTACCACTACTACTACTACTACTACTACTACTACTGTTACTACTACTACTACTACTACTACTAGTTTTATGTTTGCATAAAACATGTCTACTCATATATATGTGCCTCCGTAGCTATTTCAGATCTTTTATAAGATTTATGCAAGAAATATATCATACTAGTGCCAAAAAGTATAAAAATTTAGCTGTGAAGTAGCAATTAAAGTAAAATAACATGTAAGAGCTAACTTGCTTACCTTCAGTTGGCATTGATGGTAATTCCCAGGGTTTAGGACCTGGTCCCGCCGCTTCTGGCACCACTGGAAGATCTTGTAGATGTAGTGAATAAAGGAGAGCGGCGCGGGCACGGGACTGCAGCTCTGGTATTCACGAAGCAGCTCAACGTTTCTTTTTCTCCAGATTTCCACCGACTTGCTGTCCATCCGGCTGACAGTCAGGCTGAACCGGGCAATCAGCAAGTTGATCATCACGATATTCGAGAGCAGCAGAAAGACAAACATCATAACTCTGCTGAACCACTTGTAGCCAAGGTGGTGCGCCACTTCTCCCAGTACCTGATCCTTATCTTTAGCCGTCTCAGTGGGAAGAACGTCAAAGTTGGTGAAGAGCAGGTTCAGCGGCAGCATGAACACCTGCAGAAAGGCATGCCAGCTGTAGTCAGACATGCTTCTGTCAGCTTCGGTCGAGGTGACAACCGGATACAGCAGGTTGAAGAAGAAAACTCCGAACGAATAAAATATGATTACAATAATGACAGAGAAAGGAATCAAGTCCTGGATGATCAAAGTCTTGAGCATGGACACCACCGGACCGATTCGCTCCGAGTAGCCGAGAAAGGCGACAGATCGAAACCCCCAGAGCAGGAACGCGGTGCTCAGAATCATCTGGCAGGCGTAAGCGCTGTACGGAGTCGGCTGGGTCCATGTTCGATTAGCTGACGCACCGCGGAAGAGTGCCTGATAGGCCGTTGAATTGGTCTCGCTGCACATGGAGGAGCTGTCCACCCCTGTGACATAGTCGAAGATGCAGCCCCACATGGCAAGCTTCAGCAGCAGCCCGGCCCACATCAATATTAAGGCGGAACAGTCGAGTAGGTTAAGCACATCCTTGAAGTACACGGGGCACTTTACTTTAAAGTCGCATAAGTAAAGACGATCGATTTTGCTTCTTTTGCAGATATCCAAAACCTCTTGCAAAGAAAAGGACAGAAAATAGGCTGCCAGAATGAATTCTACTGGCCAAAGTCGAAACGTTCTCGGAAGGTCCATAATGTACCAGGCGAAGAAGATGTTAAAGGTGATGAAAGAGAAAAGATGGATGTAAAATTTAATTTTTGGCTTTACATATGGCTCTTGGAAGCATCTTTCTCCGCACGACTGAACTTCGTTGCCTACAGTCTCGTTGGATTTCTGGGGACTGTTGTTGGCTTCTGTCCGACCATCGTAATCATAAGAGTTGGCTTTCTTGGATTGCGCTCCGCAACACAGACAAGCGGCTCCAGGCGGGTCCCATTCTTCATTGATCAACCTGTGCAAGCACTCGGTGGCGTACAGATCTCCCTCTCCACACATGTCTATCATCTCCAACAGGGTGAAATATTTCCGTGTGTTTGCGCCTAGTTGGCATGGGAACTTTGGGCCTTTGGTGTCGTGATCATTGTCCGGAATCGATCCTTTAATGTAGCCAAAGAGCAGCTGCTTCTGGCTTTCGCTTGCTCTGAAGTAGAGCTCGTCAAGACAGTTCATAGCCAAGTTTGAAACATCAGCGTATAGCTTTTTCAGCTTCTTTTCATTCCCTTTCTTTGAGGCAATTTTCGGTCTCAATTTTATGAGCAAGCTGAAGCAAGCGGGCAGCAGGTCGTGCCGTCTGGAAAGAACCAGCTCAAGCAGAATGTCCACTTTGTCGATAGCAATAGCCACGTCGACTATAGAGAGCTCGGAAAATTTATCCAATTCTACTTTCCCAAGCTTGTTATTGTCTGATTGCGAAAGCTTGGCCTTGATGAGTGGAGTTTTATCATCGATAATTAATTCGACCAATCTTTTTTCTGTCTCATTGGTGATCGTATTTTGTTGACGAGCCAGGCGATACTCCTCGGGACGATCTTTCACGATGATGTCGAGCAGAGTTTCTACATCTAAATCCAAGCCTTCTCCGTCCTGCAGCTCGGGAAGCTGCTGGATCTCGTCTTCCTGTGTCCCAGTGGAGCCAGCCTCAGCGTCAGAGTCCGGCTTTGATTCTTCAGAGCTCATTGTGAATTCTTCGACACAATGTTATGCAGCAATGGTAGTTGACCTTTACTGACCCTTATGGCTGTGCGCATTACCGGACCTGCAGTTTGGTGGGTGAATTTGTAATTTAGCCTAGTATATTGACTCTGTTATACTGCATTGATGCACTGCATATCCATGGATGACAGTGTAGACGCATGCACATCAAAGCTACTGTCATCAGAGACCACTGGTGATACGAAAACGCCATCACGTAGCCAGGCCAAGTTTTAATGGGGGGGGGACAAATTTTTTCCCCAGGAGCTTTAGCAACAGAGGCTTTAGCACCAGGGGCTTTAACACCAGGTTCTTAAGACACCAGGGCACCATCACTTACGGGCTCTAAAGTTACATTAGTGTTGAAAAGCTGCAACAGACTCTGGCCTTATAGCCAGAGTGCCAGGGGAACCAGAGGGTCGGCGGTCCCTCCCCTTCCAGCAGGCTTGGCGCCCCCCCCCCCCCTCGACAGCAGGCTGAGACATGCCTCATAAAAAATCCTTGCTCAAACTACGCCTGTGATAAAGCTAGTAGTATTAAATAAACGGCTTAACATTTAAGCCGCGTGCTAGCGTGAGTTCGGGGCTAGCTGTTGACTACCTTAGTACCATAGTCTTAATTTCGGAAGCATGTTACTGATTTCAACAGTTCAAATAGTACAGTTAAAGAAAAGGCAAAACTTACGTTGTTCGTAGAAATATAAAGCCAGCACAAACTGGCCAAACTAGCGCGACGGCTGAACTGCAACGGCAATGAGCAAATGAGCAACGGCTGAAAAGTGGAGCTGCCCCCCCCCTGGCGTCCTATTATACTGTGAGAAAAAGGGAACTTTTCAGTTTTGTTCGCTTATCATTTTGTTTATTTGAACTCAGTAAAAGATCGAGCTAATGGGCCTCAGATCTAAACAGTCATAGAGCAGCTCGAGACAGTATACTGAACATTACCCTAGTCATGAATAGCAAGCGTATACGCTCGACTATACTCTTAAGTGTTGTTGTGCTTCTCTGGTGTCCCGCGCCAAGCCTCTCCAGTCTGTCTTAAGTCACCTAGCTCGCACCTCACCCTGCCGCACTTGAATTACACGATGTACTGTATCAATAAAACTGGTAAATATAATGAAATTGATGGCCAAGTGGGGGCATGCCATGCCATTCTTCCCTCGGCCATGCAGGCGCGTTGACTACTTTCTAAACTCTACCTTGTAACAAGTGCGCGGTGTCTTGTCTGGCGAGCGCTCGTGTGGATGGACACACAAAAAACAGTCAACAATACATTGCGCAGCTCTCAGACAAAACTTATCATAAGTTCTCATACAGACTCTCAGCCCCATATGGGTACAGTTGTACGCAAACACACGAGTTAACAGTCACAGTGATATTAAAACTTAAGTCGCACCATCTAGTGCGAGAGTTAATATTAAAAAAGGCACGAAATGTTCGTAATAGTAAAAACTATGCTTTAATGTTCCACACTGCTCGAGAAGGGCAACGGGGGTAAAAATATGTACAGAAAATAAATATCCTCAGCAACAAACAAGTAGAAATGTCTTCATCACAGAAAATTCCATCTGTGGTCGCCACTTTTGAAAGTGCGGGTAAAGTCTCTCAATCTTTGCGAGTGACGCAACTTGCTAAGGCCGCGGCAGACTTGAGTTGACGAATGAAGTGTGCGAGGATTGGACGGATTAAAGCTACCCCGATCAGTTTTCTCGTATCTTTTATTTCAGAATAGTCCAAGAGAAATTGCTCACTGGCGCATAGAGTGGCGACTTTGCAATGTTTTCAAGTTTCGATTTTTCGAGGCATATACCCAGTGTGAATTACGCAGTTCGAAGCCTTGACTATTGCCGTGACATTGCGCTTCTTTTGCTGTGCTTTATAAGTACTTCTTTTTTGTAACCATGGGGGTTGTAAGAAAGTAGGGGGTTGTAGCCGAGTGGTTAGAGCGTCGGGACTCACGACTTGAAGGTCGGGGGTTCGATTCCCTATTCCGCAAGAACAATTTGTGTCCTTGAGCAGGATACTCTTAACTCTGCATTGCTACAGTTCACCCAGCTGTAAAATGGGTGCCAGCATTAGCTGGGTGGGCCGGGTAATTGAGAGTGTGTGTGTGGCGACCCCCCAGTCCTTGGACTGAACAGCCGTACGCAGCCTTCAGATGCGCCGCGCAATTATAGCTGTGGGTTGCACATCTGGCGTAATTGGGTGGGTATAATTAATTATCATTACGAGCTATTATTATTCGTAACTAAATATTGTTGTGACTATTCTGTTTGATCCGAGTGATTTGACGGTTTTTAAACAATTTGATTATCAAAGCTTGATCAAAGTAAACATCATGAAATACATTACAGTATTAACTACTAGGTAAAATTATGGATTTCATATTTGCTTATTATAGAAGATGGGCACGTTAGCTTTCAAATACATGTTGCTTATTTTATAAAAAAGAAACCAAGGACCACTAGGCTTAAACTATAATACAGTAGCTTACAACGAAATAGTAACAGTTTTATACGGTATTAGTAAAGACAGCTTTAATTGCTACTTTAAGTAATGCTTTATGAGCGCAAAGAATATTATAATAATTCTGCATTTGCGAAGAAGAGGTAACAATTTGGCCGATATGAAAGTCATTGCAAAATCTTTCAAGAGTTGCCTGTCACAGACCTGAACATAGCTCTTATCAGTAACAATGGAGCTTAACGTCCAAAAGTTTATACCGTTGGTGTACAGTATTAACTTTTTAAGTGCTCTTTAAGAGATAAATCTTGCTTAGGCAACGTTTTTGTATCACAATTTAAATTTGCCTTCGAAGTATCGATCGACAGAGAAATACATTTAAAAAAATTTTGTTTAAAAGTTAAAGAAAAAATAGTAATAGAAATAGAAAGATTATCGATTAAGATTGATTCCAGCTTGAATATTAGTAGCAAGAGCAAATATCGTGGCATCAAAATAAAAAATGAAAAAAAAAATGATTACATATAAATTTATCAGTTACGTGTATTACGCTTAATCAAACATGCCAAAGGGTACAGGAATATAAGAAAAGAGCGCATAAAAGTAGAGACTAAAAAATTAACCGACTTCACGTCCTTTCAGTTCCTGTCGGCATAAGTCCTGTCTTTAAAAAGACTTAGCTGTACACCATAATGTAACTGCATTGCACATACTTGCTAGATTGACCCAGCTATGGGTGTAAATAAACTGCACATACCACACGTGACCATTCATTATACAGTTTTACCTATTAGAATGAGCACGCAAATCTATATTTAAAGCCTGTGGTCAGCCGTAGGGGTAGCCTATAGGGGTCTATAGCGCGTCGTTCTGATGTGCCAGCGTCCCAGGCTCGATTCCAAGTTTAACGCCTTTGTGGGCCAACCCCAAATCTCAGTGAAGTGTACATGCCTAACGATTAAATCAATTTAGGACCGCTGTACACTCCTGGGTGAGTTTGTGACTGTGCGTATGACTCCGATATGTATCCGCGCACTTGTGTGCCAGCTCAGGGGAGTCGGCGCGAGGAATGGGCAGTAAATGCCTTTCGCCGGTTGTGTGACAATGTCGCTTAAAGTGCGCCCCGTTAAACACAGACCCACTGACTCTAACTAAGTCAGGAGATGAAAGTTCTGCTGACAAGTGGCATATTGAATATTTTTTCCAAAAGTTCGATAATGCAAATAAAATGATCGTTGCTCAAATTCGATGAGTCTATGGATTTTTTCTTTTAAGTGTCTTGGCAAAAGTTGTCCAGCTGCTGCAGCTCAGCCTCCGTGAGCGCCTCCTTGGCTATAGCGTAACAAATCATCCGGCCTTGAAGAGCAGCACCAGAATCGGTTGAGTAGCCAAGACGCAAGCAGCTGGGAGTTCCAGACGGATTGTAGCCGGTACTAACGCCAGGACCAATGAAAGATCCATTCAGATAAAAGTTATTTAGACTGCCAACAGAGAACACAGCTCCGACGGATGCTAATTGAAGAGTGCCATCTGCCAGCAGCACTGCACTACTGCTGCTCTGAGAGACAAAAGTTGCATCGTGATACGATAGATGTTCAACGAATAATCTACCGCCCTGTTCACCCAAGTAACCTCGCTTGTTGTTAGTCGAACAATCATAGAAATGGTGATAGACTTGCGCATTGTGCGCATTTCTAAGTAACCTGACAAAGAAGGTAAAGCTTTTTGTCTTTGTCAGGAAGCTCGGGACGAGAGTGTTGCCATCGTTGTCAACTTCAATATAGCTACTAACTCCTCCTGGAAAATAGGCACCTGAGGAGGTCTGCGAGATGGTACCGTAAGGAGTGACATTATACTTAGCCGGATTAACCAGGTTGCTGTAGCCCTGCCTGAAGTCGTACAGTAGAAGCAGTTTCGAAGCCAGTGCGGAATCGAGTCCAGGCACTTGAGGCGCGGCTGCAGCGGTTGCCGCATTCTTGAAGTAGCTCACACATCCAGCAGCTGCAGGTGGGCTGGCGGGTGTAAAAATTGAACTCAGCTGAAATGCAGTGCCAAAATAGCAAATACCTTCCTGGCTTCGGTAAGTGGCCGCGCAGTCGGTTCTGGTTGCACATTTGTACACGCAGAGCTCTACCGAATGACTTCCTTCTAGCTTTTGTAGCTGTGAGATTTTCGCAGTTTCTGGGCACTTGTCCGTTTTAGCGAACTTTATAGAACTGGTCGGAGAGCAGCCGTGAGCAGTTGTCACAGCTGACCAAAGAATCAGGGGGAATAACACAGCCTGCATTCTGTTGTTAGCTCGATCTGTATGCGTTGTGTCAGTAGAGAGTTGGCTTGCTAAGCAGTCTGGCACTTGAAATTAATCGCTTTAGAGATGCTTCCATGAAAGTCGCCCAGGGCAACCAAGAGTAGCTTTGGTCTGCCAGCCAATTGAAGAGCTCATGTGACCAGTGCTGCTCAGCCACTAGTGAGTTTACTGTTGGAATAAGACAGGTTTTGGGGTATACCACAACATCAAGCGCCCACTTCTATGTACATGCAGGGCAGGGGCGTATAGGTATGAGGGCAGGGGGCCGCGGACCCTCTATTAAGCTGGCAGAAATGATGGAGTCTCTTAAGATGGTGTCCCTTACGATGGCGTCCCTTACGATGGCGTCCCTTACGATGGCGTCCCTTACGATGGCGTCCCTTACGATGGCGTCCCTTACGATGGCGTCCCTTACGATGGCGTCCCTTACGATGGCGTCCCTTACGATGGCGTCCCTTACGATGGCGTCCCTTACGATGGCGTCCCTTACGATGGCGTCCCTTACGATGGCGTCCCTTACGATGGCGTCCCTTACGATGGCGTCCCTTACGATGGCGTCCCTTACGATGGCGTCCCTTACGATGGCGTCCCTTACGATGGCGTCCCTTACGATGGCGTCCCTTACGATGGCGTCCCTTACGATGGCGTCCCTTACGATGGCGTCCCTTACGATGGCGTCCCTTACGATGGCGTCCCTTACGATGGCGTCCCTTACGATGGCGTCCCTTACGATGGCGTCCCTAAAAAGCGACCCCAAGGTTGAAGACCCCGCGGTGGCACCTCTGGCTACTGGCGCCCCTCGCTGTCGCTGGCGCTCCCCAAAGACGCAGCCCCCCTCCCCTGCAATTGAAAAATATACACATCAAAGACTCGCGGGAGGACATTCAAACTGCTTTTAAATTTTATGGTTTTTCAAGTCAGGCAGACTTTAATCAGCTTCTTGGGGTATTAGAAATCTAGTGACAGAATGCAAAAAAATTATTACAATTTCTACGCTCGTATGAGTATTGCAGATATGCTGCACTGTAAAGCCTGTAGTTAAAGTGCTGACTCCTCTCGCGCCCACGGTAGAGTGCGTCTGCTTCAAGAACTCCTTTTTCTATTGTTTAGCAACGCCATCTCAGGTCTTTCAACCATCTCCTACCTTCTTGCATTCAACCCATCTGCCTTTCTACTTCTAATGGCTTGTCCTCAGTTGACGAAACCCCTCATTATGGAGCTGCAAGACAAGACAGCTGTGCCTGCTCACGGTTGCTCAATAGGCCTCCGCTCCTACTAAATTTTTGTCCTAAATTATTGATTTGCAGTCGCTGCATCCATGACAAGGCCTGTCAAATTCTCGCATCTTTGGAAGCCAGCAGCATTTTTTTCTTAACTTGACTTGTCTTGACAATTTACAGAGCTAGGAAAAGCAGTAAAATTTAGTCGGATGTAAAAGCAACATTACTACTTTTATAAAAATAAAAAGTAACATGTGAGGCATGTTTGGTCTTTTGTTTTGTATTGGACTAACGTAAAAAAGAACGTATAAAATTATTCTTTTTAGTAAAAAATCGATTTTGGTCACACCAATGTGCTGCATCCAATCATCGCAGCTCAATCGCTCGAGAGAATCATTTTCAGTGAACCAAACTCGAACTACCAATCGAGACTGACACCGCGATGGAATCTGTCTGGCAACAATCTACTTGAACTCAGCTCTTGTAACTTTACCTTTTCTGTAAATCTGATGAGACAGACTTGGAACCAGTAGAATATTACATGTTTTACGACTGCAACGAGCTAAATTCTGAGATCGTATCGCCAAGTATCCGTATCTGGATCAACAGAAATATTAGGGTTCAACTGCCGTTGAACAGGGCCCACTCAGCTGGGATAACTGGAAAATGAGCCACAAAGCTTGAAGAACTTGTGAAGTAAAGCCAGAAATATCATTCATCTTGTCAGTGAAATCTATAGCTTTTGGAGACACCAATGGTAGTTATTTTTTAGTTGCTAAGATTTTTGTTATAATAGTACATTATATGCGCATCGCAGACTGTATTTACTCTTGCACCATTAAATTTGTATTCACTTTTTTACCGATAAAAAAACAGATAGATAGATATATATCTATCTATCGAGCTTTGAATATATATATATATTCAAAGCTCGTACGAGCTATTTTATGGTGTTCGTTTACGTTTATTGATGAGGACGCACTTTTTTCCAAATCCCGCGCTAGCACATGGGCTCTAAACTTACTAGCCTACTAACAGTGGGAAATGGGCATTTTTATCCTTTTTCTGCGAATTGGAATAGAATCTATACTAGATATAATGTTTGGTCATACTAGTAGTCATAATAACATAGGCGCAGCTTTTTGGATCATAAATCATCGCTTTCGAAGCTGGTCTGACAGCCACCTGCGCCTCACTGAGTGTTAAGGCGGGCGCCAGATGGTCTGAGGGGATGCGGGCGATAGCTTTTCTCTCATCATTTTGACAGGCCATCAAGATTTATGAGGTCAGGGCCGATTGTTCGTGTTAACTCAAGCGTGTGACAGCTTTGACAGCTATGCGTTTTACCCCTAAAAGTACTTTGGGGTTAGCGATTAGCGATTTCTCTTCATTCTCTTCACTTTCTATTTAATAGGAGCTTTCTAATGTATATTTTTTCATTAAATTTTGTCAATTCTACGAGAAAAGGCATAAATCATTTAGTTGCGATTTTGATTGATTTATGGCCGCACCTGTACATGTTTTTACGACCCCGAGGGAACTGATAGGATCTCTTAGCAACTTAGCATTCTGTAGCAACAAGCTTAGCCAATCAGAAAATTCGACGCCCATTTTAAAAAATCGGCTCAGCTAATCAGAATCGACGTGTTCCATTATAACAAACTGCGGTCCAGTTGGCGGCTATTTAAACCGGTGTTTTCGGCCCGCACGGACTCCAACTTGCTCGGAACCGGCTCTCCCGCGAAGGAACCTTCCCGACATTTCTGGTTCCCGGAGCCCGGGCGATTTCTTGATCCCCGGATTGCGACTTCCCCCCTCATCATCAAGGACGAGTCCCCCGGTCATCAGCAGCGAACATCAAGTGGAGAGCATCACCTGCTAGCTAACAGCGAAGATTGTGACAGCATCATCCCGAGTCTACAGCTGCAGAGCATCAAGCCGATTCGGTCACTGTGGATTTACCTGGTCTCCAGCTGTTGAGTTTCTGATTGGTTGGGTGAGAGGCTATCTGGACTTGCTTGATTGGGTGATTCCCTATCTGTCCCCTGTTTCAGTAGCTGAATTAGGCGCACACTTTTGCTCTTTTTGTTCAGTAGTGCTGTTGCTGAGGCAGAAGACATTCAATAATACTGCTAGTAGTCTAAAACTCCAATTCAATCTGAAGTGTGAAGTGATCTGAGGTGAAGGTTAAATCTGACAGTTATTTTTATCGGTTTTATTTCTTTGTTCGCCGATGGCTCAGATGAGAAGCTAAGCTAGTAGGCGCCGGTCACAGTGGACCAATGGCAATGCAGTTCTCAGTCGATCAATCTATCGAATCAGTTAGCGAAACTGCCAGTAGTGCAGAATCGGCGCCAGAGATGTACTCTAGGTTCGCCAAGCGGCTCGGGTAATGAATCATGCGAGGTCTCTGAAGTTCAAGTTAGCCTATCATCAGCGCTAGGAGAGGCTAGTTGGCGCGTTGAAGGCCAAAAGTACAGTTCTTCGTATTTAGCAATGTAATAGTACATGTAGCTACCCCATTGTCTCGCCACCGCAAGAATCCCCTGCACAAGTCCCCTCTGTACCTGCATGGCCAATGCGATCAAGTCCCAGCAGTGTCCCTTAACATCGGCTATGACTTCGAGATTGACAGCAAAAAGACACTAGTTGGCAGGTAAGTACAAAGCCCCTTCTAGTCGGAAGCCCGATTTCGAGAGTCCCGGTGTGGTGAGCCAGGGCGCACGGGTGGCAGCAAGTTAGTTGATCTCTGCGGATTAGCTAATTTCTAGTTTCAAAATTCTCCCTGCTCGTCTCTCGCTGTCCCTCTCTTAGCTATAGGACCTAGACTGCTCGCCACACGATCAAGCTACCATGGGGCTGACCATCTGACAGGAGTGGGGGGCCAGGACTCTAATTGATTTATTTCTGAGACCTGAGGCCCGAAAGCTTCCCCACAAGGGGGCCGGAAGGTCGAAACCCATCAAATTATACACTATAGTTAACACTAAAATAACATTGCTACGCCTGTTTTCATTGACAATAAGCTTAAATGAAAGACCCCATTGACGAGCACTACGTACCACGCTAAGTTGAATTTTAAATTTGCGCGAAATTGCCGTACGAATAGTGGCAAAATTATTCATACGGTACCGTGCGAATATAGCCACTTCCTACTAGTAGGGGTTCACCATGGCTTTCCAATGAGAAATTAGAGCTAAGCAAGGAGTATTGTTTAACTTTTCTCCCTTGCAAGTACGCTATTTTGTTTTCATTTAAAGAAGTAAAAACAATTGTCAAAATTTGGCTGCTGAAGGAAGAACGCATGAAGACCGAGTGCTCGCAAATATCGAAGAGTTAAAATATACAAGCGAAGACTGCTGTGCGGCGACCTGTACCAGCACTGGTACCTCAGGCAACGAAGATGGCATCCCGATTCGCATGTACCATGCAGTTTCCGAAGAATCAGTCCATAGCATGCTGGAGTTACGAGCCATATCTCTCGAGAAGCTGTGGCAGATGAAGTGGAAGGTATGCATCTTGCATTTTACAGACGAGGCATACAATTGCCCAAAGCTACGCCATGACCGAAGTACAAGGCTACGGTGGGATGCCACGCCTGTCGCCGTGCCGACGACACGCACAGATGAGGGACTCCAATGCAGTTTGCTTCTCTGACACATCAATCGAAGCCATGGAATATGTTGCGGGCTACGTGTAGCGAAAAGTGGTGCACTGGATTACCTGTAATGCAAGTAAACTGACCGCTCAAATCCCATCTGGAGTTCATTTGGCCAACAAGCTAGCAGTAGAGTGTCGTTCACACTGGATTGACAGCACCATCGGAAGCAGTTATGGAAATTTTCAGGCTTTTGGAATCTTTTTTTGGCTCATTACCGAAGACTACATTGCTGCAGAATCTCGTGAGCCATTCTATATTGAGACGCTTCCGACACGCAAATGTGACCTTCACCTCGTGCTCCGTGTGTCAAGTTCGCTTGTCTCAGGCTGCATCACTGGTGCCACTGTGAGGCCAAATCGCTGAAGGATAGGACAGTGCGATGCTCAGCAAGCATAAAGATGAGTAAACATTTACATTTGTAAACATTTGTAATAAACATTTGTATTTCGTTCTGTGTCATTATTCTTCAATTTGTTGATGCACATTTGCTTCTAAGTTCAGCTAACTAGCTTAAACTAAAAAACTTATTTTGTTTTAAAAATGCTTCTGTGGTTCTTCATTGCTATACATTTATAATATTTATTTTTGTGAAATCATCTTTGTTTATATGAAAAGCTGATACGACCTGTGTATAAAAATAGACAAGTGCTACGTGCATGCCACTATTAACAATTTTTTTACGAAGCCCACATTTTTGTTCAAAGTTTTCATTGCCCGTCTGTGTGATAGAAAAATGAGGACCTGAAATGTCATAACTTTTCAATCTGCATCATAATAAAATTTTACTTGATGCACAAATATATCCAAAAAACTCTATACAGACGCCCAATTGAAAGTAGCTTATTCATTAAATAGGCGAGTGACCCATCTAGTGTTTTTATTATCTATGGAGTACAATAAGTCTTAGGTATCGGCCTATTGTCAGCCAGATAGAATGCAAAAGAAGTATCAAAAGCTTTGTTTTGAAGTTCGTCGAACTCGATCTGACGTAGGTCCGACCTAGCACAGACGTCGGATTGTTGTATGGGTATGGTTCAAAGAGTTTTACCGAGTGCGTGTGCTGTGCTGAGTGTCTGTTTCTTTTGTCTCCTTCGATCCTATTTAGAGGCTTCGGCTGATTATTATTTTGCCTGCATGACCTCGGATCAGACGTGATTACCCGCTGAATTTAGGTATATTATCAACCGGAGGAAAAGAAACTAACAAGGATTCCTCTATAGTAAGGGCGAGTGAACGGGGAAGAGCCCAACACCAAATCCCTTGGCGCAAGTCAACGGGAAATGTGGTGTTAAGGTAGCCCTTCGTATCAGTCTAGGCGTCTCAAGTCCACCTGATTGTGGCTCGAGCCCAGAGAGGGTGTAAGACCCGTAGAGACGGTGTAAGACCCGTACAAACGCTCCGACTGATTCCTGGGGTTTACCTACGAGTCGGCTTGTTTGGGAATGCAGGCCAAAGCGGGTGCTAAACTATCCAAGGCTAAAAAGCTCGTACTGGCACGAGTCCGATTAGCAGACAAGTACCGTGAGGAAAAGTTGAAAAGAACTTTGAAGAGAGTTCAATAGTACGTGAAACCGCCAAAAAAGCAAAAAACAAGAAAGAAAAAAGACGTAGAGCCTTTGCCGAAATGCAGAGAATCTACGAAATAATAGGAAAAGAGCAGCAGAGGCAGTTTTACTGGAAGCTTGGAGAACTTAGGATGAGGAAGATACAACTAACAACAGTATAGATAATCAGTCCAAATTCGACTCGCGAGCTAATTTCAAATCCGTCTGGCTCGGACGATAGATCTATTAAACCTATTAGCGATCCGATTACTAGTTTATGTTGAGGACGCACCTTTTTTCAATCTTAGAACCGCGCATTTTGCTTCGATGCGCTTTTCCCTACTGTCAGTAGGCGAGCTTAGGAATTTCTCTCCATTCTCTCATCTAGGCTAAGTTCTATACTAATTTATGCCATTACTATTAATTATGTTAAATACTCAATGTACTTCTCTTAGGATTCTAATTTTGGATTGTTTACGCGTCTTTGAAGGTCAGACTGTCTGGGTTTGAGACGGATTGACCTCTAACAGTCTAGACAGGCGACTCTAAGTCTCGGAAGAATGTTTTCAACCCCATTCTGACCCTCAGATTTGCGGCTTTTTCACTGTTTTCAGTGATTTATGACGGTCTAGCTGTCACTTTTGGCTCCAGCCTGGCTGGGTCAAAGAGGTCTTTCCAGCTTTCTTCCCACTCGCTCTGTAAATTTCTCCTTTGATTTATGGGTGTTTTGCTGTCACTTTTGGCCCCAGGATGTCTAGACAAGTGACTTTTATTATGTTTTGCTTATGATTTATGACCGCACCTGTCAACTTCCTGGGGGTCTGAAGGCCACCTGGTGGGGTGGGTTTTGGGGTCTTGAGCTCAGCCAATCAGAGTCGACCTGACTTCCCCCGGCTCGACCAATCAGAAAATTCGGCGCCAATTTTAACAAAAGCTCTCAGCCAATCAGAAAATTCGGCGTGTGTTATAACAAATCGGCCACGCGAGAGCTATAAAAGGCAGCAACTCGACCCGCGCTTGAAAACCTTCTTCGGAAATCGGTTCTTGGACGGCCCCTTCGGCTTCTGCTGCGTCTTTGATGCCCGACCTCCCTTCCCCCGGCAGTTTCGGCTTCAACAGCTAAGTTTCCCCTGAGGGGTATCATCAGTATTCTCGACCGTGAACAAAGAGCAGCGACAGCAACCGGCAAGTGAAGAGCGACAGTGTCACGCGTCAGTTAAGATCAGCAGCAGCATCCTGTCTGAGCGCTTCGGTCTCTGTGGATTCCTTGGCTACCGGCAGATAGGTCCTCTGATTGGTTTGGTGAGAGGCTTTCTTGACCTGCTTAACTGGGTGCACCCTTTGTCTGACCCCTTCCTAGGTAGTCTAATAATAGGATTTGCACTTTTGCTTACTTGCTTTTGTGGGCCAATCTCGAGGCAGAAGTGTCAGTTAAAATTAAAAGTAGCCATTCGCTCTAACTCTATCTAAAGTGTTTAGGATTGCGTATTGAGTGAGAAAGTTAAATCTGGAAGTTAAAGACTTAGCGTTTTCTTTCTTTTTCGCAATGCCAGCTGAAATAAGCGGCTAAATCTAGAGGCAGGGGTCAGAGTGAACCGGAAGCGGCACAGTTCCCAGTCAATCAGTCGATCTCAGAAATCATGATAAGCATGCGAATTAAGTGCCAGACTGGCGCTTACGCGCGGTCTCAGGCAGCTAAGCGGCTAAAACGGGATAAATAAACGAGTCTGAAGGTCTCCAAAAGTGACAATACATCTACATCCTCGCTATCCGTCGACGTGTTAACACATTTAGTGCCAAAAGCGTGCAGTTACGTGTACTTATACATGTACTTCTGGGAATTTGGTAATGAAATAGTACTTTCAGTAGTGTATAGAGGCTCGCCAGCGCAATAATCCCCTGCAGAAGTCCTCTCTGTCCCTGCATGGCCAATGCGATCTTGTCCCAGCAGCGTCCCTTCTATTCGGCTATGACTTCGAGATTTAGACAGCTAAAATACACTAGATGGCAGGTAAGTGCAGTGTCCCTCTAGTCGGAATTCCGATTTCGATAGCTCCGGTTTGGTGAGCCGGGGCGCACGGACTGGTGGCAGCGAGTTAGTTAATCTGCGGATTAACTAATATTTCTACATTTCAAATTCTCCCTGCTTGTCTCTCGCTGTCTTCTCCTAGCTATAGGACCTTGCTGCTCGCCCACAATCTAGCTACCATGGGGCTGACCATCTGACAGGAGTGAGAGGCCAGAGCTCTTAGTGATTCATTTCTGAGTTCTGAGGCCCGAAGCTATAGTCTTAAAGAGGCCGAACCCATCATTTAGTTAATCCAATTAATATAGACGAAGTGCATTGGGCTATCAGAGACTTTGGGAAAACAGCCGCGGGGCCTGATGGGTTAGTAGACATATTAGATAAACTGATAGAAAGGTACTAACCTACTTATTTAACGGTATTACGTATGGCGAGTGGTAGAACACCTGCCTCTTTTAAGCATTCGAGAACGATCCTCATTCCTTAAGTTGACAAAACTACTTCACCAGCTGACTTTAGACCCCTTTCTATAGGTAATCTAACTTGCAGAACATACTATTAGATCTTAGCGAGGCGGCTTGCAGCTGAGGTTAGTACAAGCAGCGTTTAAAGGGGCTTTAAATTAGGTCTAGACGGGGTTGGTGCTGAAGTAGAATGGGATTTTCTCGGGGTGGCCTGGTAGGTCTTTGAATCCAATGAAGTAGAATGCTGTTTCTTCCCGGTTAGGCACTTAAGATTACCTTAAGACTCGAGCCTCTTCAGTGGGAAGTTCTCTTAGCTCTCAGTAGCGTAGGTAGTGCCCTAACCCTAAACAAGTCAACGAACTCAGAACAGCGTGCAGATTTGCAGATTAAGGAACAAGGCGTTCTAATCAGCAGATCCCCGCCGGGCTCAGGGGTGGCTGGGAAGGCAGTGTTAGCCTCCCTTAGGCTTGGGCGTCTAAGTTTTAGTCAGGCCAATTGGTGATAGCTCAAATGGGCAACTGAACGAAGTCCGGAAAACTAGACAAGAAGAAGATTCCGAAGACGAATAGTCAGAATCTCAGGAACTCGGCTACAAATACTGATAACTGAAAACTCCTTGATGGAAACAAGGGGGAGAGGGGTCCTATTTATAGCGCGGGATTCACATCTGTCCCATTGCACAAGATCTCGTGACTCGTTCTATTTATAGAACTGACGTCACTCATGGCCTCCGGGCACAGTCCCAATGCGCTCAAGACCTCGTGACTCGTTCTATTTTTAGAACTGACGTCACTTTCTCAGAAGTACACTGTGACTCAGTTGCTATTTATAGCAACATGAATCACTCCTCTCCTTATAGAAGGGAGGGGACCGAAAGCACGTGACTCACTCAGTAAACAGGACCAGCGAGTGCAGTAAATTGTTTACTGCACTTTAGGACTCCAAGAACGAGAGACCTGTCATGTGACTGGATCACATGACAGGGGAAAACGAAACTGACGAAACAGCGACAGCCCACAGGAGAGAAGCTGAGGGCTGAGAAACGAAGGAGCAAAACGGGCAAAACGAGGGAAGGGAGCAGCAACAAACAGACAAAAGGAGGGAGGCGGGAAGCTGACCAGCGGCAGACAGCAACCCAGGGCGAGGGCGAAGGCAAGGGCGACTGCTGACAAAGTGCGACGCCCAACACCAACTAGCGGATCACTACAGTGCGAATCACTTTCTTATCGAAAATATCCTTGCAGAGGCCAGAGCAGGGAACTCACCTCTGTTTTGGCCTTCCTGGACCTAAAACAGCCTTTGATTCGGTCAAACACCGTACTTTACTTAGAGCACCTAGAAGAGTTGGCATGCCTGAAATCTTAATGAAGTACTTAGATAATCTATATGATAATAATATTACTGATACTCGTATTTTTGGGTCAAATACTAAACTTGGGAGGGGTGTCAAGCAAGGCGACCCTTTGTAAGCCAATTCTTTTTAATTTCGTCATTGATGAGGTCCTTGGCTCTCTCGATCCTCACATAGCCTTCCCAATCGCTGCAGAGAAGGTGAAATCGGCGGCCTTAGCCGCGATTTAATCAAGCGAGGGTAATCGGCGGGAGTAACTATGACTCGCTTAGACGGGCCGCTTAAAGGTGGTGTGTTACTCTGAAGAAAATCATGTAAAAATCACAGAAGCGTCATGTAAAAAGTGGAAGAAGCGTCAGGTAAAAAAGCATAGAAGCGTCATGTAAATAATCATATAAGCGTCATGTAAACAATCATGGAAGCGTCATGTAAACAATCATGGAAGCGTCATGTAAACAATCATGAAAGCGTCATGTAGACAATCATAGAAGCGTCATGTAAACAATCATAGAAGCGTCATGTAAACAATCATAGAAGCGTCATGTAAAAATCATAGAAGCGTCATGTAAAAATCATAGAAGCGTCATGTAACAATCATAGAAGCGTCATGTAAACAATCATAGAAGCGTCATGTAAAAATCATAGAAGCGTCATGTAAACAATCATAGAAGCGTCATGTAAAAATCATAGAAGCGTCATGTAAAAATCATAGAAGCGTCATGTAACAATCATAGAAGCGTCATGTAAACAATCATAGAAGCGTCATGTAAACAATCATAGAAGCGTCATGTAAACAATCATAGAAGCGTCATGTAAAAATCATAGAAGCGTCATGTAGACAATCATAGAAGCGTCATGTAAACAATCATAGAAGCGTCATGTAACAATCATAGAAGCGTCATGTAGACAATCATAGAAGCGTCATGTAAACAATCATAGAAGCGTCATGTAGACAATCATAGAAGCGTCATGTAGACAATCATAGAAGCGTCATGTAGACAATCATAGAAGCGTCATGTAAACAACCATAGAAGCGTCATGTAAAAATCATAAAAGCGTCATGTAAAATGCAATGGTTTGCATAGGCGCTAGCAACTTGTGCAAACCAGCTTTAGTGACCAGCCAACCCCTGCCTTTGTGCATCTGTTTGGGGCGGGCTGTACTTAGCCCCGCCCCCTCCGCTGGCTATTTAGCACGCCGTTTCAGCGTTGCGCTTAGTATTTTCGCTGCTATAATTTTTTGCAAAAAATCTGCTGAATCATGTTTGACTCTGAGGCCCAAATTGATCTGACAGTGCCTAGCATTGTAAAGGCATTACGTGAGAAACTTCAGAGCCTAGGACTCTCCGTGCAAGGCAACAAAGGCGAACTTTTACAGCGACTGCGTACGTATCTAGATGGCATTGCGTCTGACCTCGAGAATGACGATGACGAAGATGTTCAACGGGTAGACTCTGATACGGCAACAACGCGAAGAAAGCCCTGCAGCGCCACTGTGGAACAGCAGCAGCAGCCGGTGGCCAGGGTCAACCTCGAGGCAACTGGGGGATCAGCGTCTGGTGCAGCTGGCGGCCTGGACGACGAGCTGGCGGAGGCGGAGAAGCAGCTACGTCTGCTGAAACTGCGCAAGGAGGCTGCCCAGTTGCAAGCGGAAGTCAACGAGCTTCAGAAGACTGAGCCCCGGAAAAAGCCCGGTGAGTTGCTGATGAATCTGTGGTCTGACGATGAGGAGGAGGGGCAACGGGAGACCGCTAGACAGGAGACGTGCAAGGTGTTCCGGATCCCAGAGTTTATTAGCAAACGGAAACAACAGGACGCTGGTATCGCACAGTCACTGGACAGATCTGGTAAATTCGTCTTCTAAGTTAAAGAAAGTGCTATCGACTCGCTAAAGATGGGCGACTGGATCTCTGCAAACGCACGCATTATGTTAAAACTGTTAGATGATGGCACCTTGGTTAAAAGCGGGCCAGGAGCAGTGGGTCAACCTGACGTGTCGGGCTTGCGTGACTACCTGCGCTACACTATCCGCATTGGAGAGTTGTTCGACCTCGGCTTTGACAAGGCTCGCGTGATGAGGTTTGATGATGAATGCAGGCTGAGCCACACTGGCGGGTCGTCCTGGGAATCGTGCGGATCCAACCTAGGGCTCGTCGCGACCTACCTGATGGCTCCGATGAAGGTAACTGGTGCGAGCACGGACAAGTCGCTGAAGCGAAGTCAGAACCCGGTATGCTTCGATCACAACAAGGAGTCTGGATGCGCGAGGCGTAACTGCCGATTTTCTCACCGGTGTCGGCGCTGTGGGCTCGGCCACTCTGAGGCGATGGCACACAAGGATGGAAGTGGTGAAGCTGGGAGACCGCTGCACTGACTGGGCATTAATTCTGCTTTTAACTCCCATGTTTTATCTACTGATTTGAACCTGAACGCTTGGATCGAGGAGTTGGAGTTGGTTGATTTGCCGCCTGTTAGGAAGAAGTTTATCCTGGATGGTGTTGCTGAGGGCTTTCGCATCACGAATGTGCAGCAGGAAGCCCGGAAACCAGTCGAGGTCAGCAATTACGAGTCTTTCACTGCCCACTTCGAAGCTGTTGAAGCACAGATTTTCATCTGGAGCTTCATCTGAACCGCTACCGCCCATGCATCAACGGGTGGCGGCCGCGGACTGTCAGTGCTCTGGGAGCCTTGCCCAAGGATGACGGTCGGGTGCGTTTAATCCACGACTGCAGTCGACCGTTAACGGTCAACGTTAAAACCGTCAACGGTCTATTCGTTAATTCCCGGTGGGACTTTGGTGCAAGTGCTGAAAGCCTTGCCAGAAAACTGTGGAAGGGCTGCTGCATGACCAGAGTTGACCTGAGTGAATCATACTGCGCATGTGGCGTGCACCCCGACGACTTTGTGAACACCGGCCTCAAATTCCAGTTTCACCACCAGTCTAGAACGACGTATCTGTACGACACGCGTTTGCCGTTTGGTGCAGCAGCTTCGGTCACGTGCTTTCACCGGCTTAGTAATGCTGTTCATCTAATGATGGTACGCCGTGGCTTTATCAATACGGAGTCCTACCTGGACGACTTCGCCTTCTGCGGGACCCAGGAAAACTGCCAGCGCTTCTTTGACCAGCTGATCAACCTGCTGACGCGACTAGGCTTTACCATCAAACAATCAAAGTGCCAGCCGCCATTGCAGCGAATGTCCTTTCTCGGCATTGAATTCGAAACGGTCGAAGGGATCAAGAAGCTGCCGGACGAGAAGGCAAAGAACCTGGTTGCGTTGATCGGTGTGGAGTCGGCCAAGGTGAGGATAAGCCAGCGGGCACTGCAACGAGTTATTGGAAAGCTAGGATGGGCAGCGCAGGTCATCAGCCGTGGAAAAACCTTTTTACGTGAGTTGATTGAGCGGTGTAACACTTTGAAGCGTGGGCAAAAGACGCTAGTCGACGCTGGACTGCGAAGTCAGTTGAACTGGAGGAAGGTTGCACTGCAGTCTTGTAATTGGATGCGGCTGTGCTATGCGGGCGCCTTCGCGATCGAGTCTGATGCGTGTGGTAGCGGTGGTGCGGCGCCGTTGCGTGGTGCAGGCGGTTGGTGGGACTGGTGTTAATTGGACTGGAAGAAGGATGCGGATGCTGTTTTCGCGGAGATGCCAATTAATTACAAAGAGGCAGCGGCCCCCCTGTTGGCGCTGATGCGGTGGAAGGATGAGCTAAGAGGCTGCAAGGTGAACATCTACTGCGACAACCAGGCGGCATGCTACATCATAAACAAAGGTATTTTAAAGTGTCCGGAACTGCAGCGGCTGCTGCAGACAGTTGCGCTGATGAGTTTGCGCTTCGGCATTAGCGTTCGTGCTTTTTATGTTCCGGGTGAATTTCAGATATTTGCAGATGCCGCCTCACACCTTCATGAGCTTAATCAGTCGAAAATTTTTTTACTCCGTTGTTTTGGGTCGATTTGCCTTTATGTACTCCAAACGCTGCATCTACACGCTTTTGGCTCGGCCACCGCCTCTTTTCTTCATTTTCAGGCCGCCAAGCTGCACCAGACTCTCTCAGCGGCCGCCCTGCACAGCTGCTGAACGCCGACTATGCGCCGAGGTCACGACAAGCAGTCAACAGGCACGTGCGCGAGTGGCGGGAGTTCTGCCGTCAATCTGGCTGGGACCCGCTGTGCTGCAACATCTCTAGTCTGCTCAACTTTATTGCCAGCCTTGTCGGCACGCGCCTGCATGCCTACAGCAGCATCTCAGCGGTCGCCAGTTCTCGGTCTGGTTCCGATTAAACTCCGCACCAGACCTGACCAAGCATGCCGCCACTGTTCACTTATTGCGTGGTGCCAAGCGGGTCCTCGGACTGCGTGCTTGTCGGAAAAGGCCGGTGTCGCCCACGATGCTGATGCGGATGCGAAGGCTGGTGGACGATTCTGATGGGCTGTGACCATCTGGGAAATGCTGCAAAAGTCCAGCCTACTCCCCTGAACTGGAAAGGGCCCGGCACTGAGGCGGCGCGCTGATCTGTTCAAGCATCCGAAAGGTCTGGTTCTTCGCTGCGAGTTCGGCAAGACGATCCAGTTCAGGGAGCACAGTCACCGAGTGCTCCTGCCGAGGCTGTCACATCGGCCCGCTCTGTGCCCGGTGAGAGCTGTCGAGCTGCACGTTCGTGCCAGCGGAGCGCGCACCGCTGATTCGCCGCTTTGGTCGTACCGCGACGGCAGGAGCGGCCAGCGCCTGCTAACCTGGACCGCTTCCTCCGCGAGAAATTTTCTGCGGCTGGCTTCAGAAAGGGTTCAGTGTTTTCGCTGCTATAATTTTTTTTCTTACGCATGAACATTTAATTTTAAACTCCAATACTTGTCTTTTTTTATAACAATATACGCTCGTATAGTTAGTCGGAGGCCGCTTCGCTTTGTGCGCTCCGCTTTGCTTTCGCTCTCGCTTGGCCAAATTGCCGTCTTCTGCTTTCGTGGGGCTGGTCACTAAAGTAAAAGAAGCGTCATGTAAACAATCGTATAAGTGTCATGAAAAAATCATGTAAGCGTCTTGTAAAAAGTAAAAGAAGCGTCATGTAAAAATGATAGAAGCGTTATGTAAAAAATGATAGAAGCGTCATGTAAAAAGTAATAAAATCGTCATGTAAAAAATCGTAGAAGCGTCATTGAAAAATAGACGAAACGTCGCATAAAACTGTGCTGTGACTGTTAGGGAGAATTCATGAGATGTCAAGGCTCACGGAGAATAACTGTTGGCAAAAGCCAGAAGCTACATGTAGTTTACTCAAATGTTTTATTACATTTTTTGTTGGCTCGCCACGGGGAGGGGCGCTGATAGAAGAAGCGTCATGAAAAAAGAAAAGAAGCATTATGTAGAGATAAAAGAAGAGTCATGTCGAAGTTAAAATATTCATTTGGGAATTGATACGATGTCAAGGCTTTGAGGGAATTGCTATTATGCTGTGATTCTTAGGGGGGGGGGGGTGACTAATATGCCAAGGCTTAGGGAAGAAGAATTTCTGAGATGTCAAGGCTCACAAGAGATTGCTGAGGTTATTGCAAAGAGAAGCTGTTGGTTAAACAGGTAGTGTAAACCATGTAGTTTACTCAAAGGTAGAAAGCCTTGACAAGAAAGCATCATGTCAAACATAAAAGAAACGTAATGTCAAACATAAATGAAACGTAATGTCAAACATAAAAGAAACGTAATGTCAAACATAAAAGAAACGTAATGTCAAACATAAAAGAAACGTAATGTTAAACATAAAAGAAACGTAATGTCAAACATAAAAGAAACGTAATGTCAAACATAAAAGAAACGTAATGTCAAACATAAAAGAAACGTCATGTCAAACATAAAAGAAACCTCATGTCAAAAATAAAAGAAACGTCATGTCAGACATAAAAGAAGCGTCATGTAAAAAGCTTCACATGAAACTGTGTGCTGTGACTCTTGGGAAGAATTACTATCATTTCGAAGCTTACGGGGGCTAGCTGAGATGTCAAGGCTCACGGGTGAATAACTGAGATGTCAAGGCTAAAGTCAGGACTCAGAAGCTACATGTAGTTTATTCAAAACTTTTTATTACATTATTTGTTGGGCTCCTCACGTGGGGGGGGGGGGTTTCATGTAAAAAATAAAAGAAGCGTCATGTCGAAGTTAAGAGATTCATTTGGGAATACCAACTGTTCTAGGGTAAACTTTCGCCTGTGGTTTAATCACAACGCTGCTACCAAAACTGTTGTAGGGCTCTTGACTATCTGCTTATGAATCCCAAATCTGTCGTAGGGGTGTGGGGGAGGGGAAGTTTATCCTTTTCTTGACACTAAACTGTTGTAGGATTTACCGGGGATTTTCGGGAGTTTCTCAGGATTTGGGATGAACTGCGCAATTTATACTACTAACAGGAGTAAGCCGTAGGTTGCTCCTGGTGGCGTGGTGTGTCCGAGCGGCAAGACACAATTTTCTATTCTCAGTCCGGGGAATATAGATGGGAGAGGGGAATTAAGGGCTTCGCGATGGATCGGAGTTGCCTGGGAAAGCGTACTAATGGGGAATTTCTAAATATTAATAGGGAATGCTGACAGCATTAAATAAGAAGGCAATCTGCCTAATGAATGCGGGAAATTTCGACTAGGAAGGGTTGGGATTGGGAGCGGGGATGCCGGGGGGCAGACTGTACGTCTGAGGGAATAAGGCTGTACACCTGAGCAGACAGACTGTCCACTAAAAGGGGGGAGGGGCAGAAGCGGCGGGCGCCAGTTCCGCTGGGAGAAGGGAAAGGGGCAAAAACTCGGGGGTAGGACTGAACGTCCCGGGGAAGGGGAGAGAAGTTTCAAACACTTCTAACTGTACAAGCTTCGCAGGGGAAGAAAGGCGGAACGCCTTTAAATGACTAAGACGGAGCTATTTTTTTGGAACAATGTTCAGTTACAACCGCTGAATACCTAGACTAGCGGAGGTCTCAGCGAACGAAGCCGGTTAAGCAGGTTATCTTTTCTTTCTCGATATATTTTCTTGCTTATATAGGATTTGCTAACAAAATGGCGGACGCATTTAAACTAATAAAGCACTAGATTATACGGTAGGCTACTAATCGAGACTAATAATTACTACTAACGATATAAAATATTTATTTATGTAGGCACAAATAATTTCTTGTAGTTTTTAGAAAAATAGTCGTATTATACGTGAAATCAGTAGACAAAATAGACAAAAATAGGCAAATAGGCAAAATAATAGGCAACTGTTACACAACGATGTCGAGGCTTGCTGGGAATCGCTATAATGCTGCAGTGCTATAATGACTCTTGGGGAGAATTACTGAAATGTTAATGATTTAGGATTAGGGTTGCATGGGGTTAGAAGTTTGACAGGAGATTTTTTAAAGATTTAAGTCTACAAGTAACTAATTAAAAAACGTGCATTGCATTTCTTTGGCTCCCCAACGGGGGGCGTAGATTGCTAGTAGTTTTTATAACATTAGACGCATTCGAATTTTTCATCGAAAAGCGCTATCTGCATGACCACGGGAAAATACAGTTTTACTAATTTAGCAGAAATTGGCCAGGCAGTTCTGGAAAAAATCAAATACAGCCACTTATAATTCAAAACAGCGCAAAATGAGTAGACAGACTGCATTTTTAAGAGTCTCTGACTCCTTTTAATGTACAGACCATGCGAACTGATTTACGCGCTTACACACTCCACCTCTTTCTATCGATTTTATCTTTGGGGCGATATCGCCTTTAAACATGGACGCTCCATCATTCGCTCGAGCCCTGACCTACGTCTGGCTCTGATATTTTGCATGTTTTGCTTAACCAAAATTAAATTCATTTTTGGATGTATAATTTTTGTCCGATTTGAAGAAAAGCTGTGTAATAAGGGAAGAGAAGATAAAAAACGTGTGTATTTTTTGCTAGTTAATATTTTTGTTATTATCCATCACGAATTAAAGGTGTTGCATTGGCCGCATACTCTTGCACGATCACTACGCAGTTGTACAACTTTTACTTCCAAAACGATAATGCAACCGAAGTCGCATGCAATGTTATAATTGTAACTCAGATGTCGCATACGCTCAAGGGCATGAACAGCAGAAGCACCTGCCAAACCAGTAGGGGTACGACCAGTGTCTCTTCCAGCCGTGGCAGCTGCGGCAGCGCTCGTCCCGCTTTCCCGGATTGTTGAACCAACATCCCCCATCTCCGACGCCATCGAGTTTGTTGCACGCGCCGCTTATTGGGTGCACCAGGACTGCCGTAAGACTTAGGAAAAGGAGGAGTGTCGGTAACATTCTGAAAGGGTTAAACAACAGGGGAACGCCTACTTGCATTTACTTGAATAAAACAAGCCGGGAAAATATACAGCCACTTTGAGACCAACAAGAAAATGTTATTGGGTGCCCAAGTATGCTGCACAGATTCATGAAGGCTTGAAATGGAACAAGCAGGGAAAATATGATTTTTAATTGACGAATCATCTGCGACTCAACCTTTGTTACTGATTTTGAAATAATTACACTTGGCCTGGTGAGAGCAGCTTTGACTAAAGGGGAAGGAGCGAGCGATGGGATGGGATGGGATGGGATGGGATGGGATGGGAGCGATGGGATGGGAGAGCGATGGGGAAGCAGGGAGAAGAGTTCAGAGGGCTAGTCAGTTGCTATAAGTGCACATGCCTGCATGTGCACGTGACGGCACCAAAAACGAACTCATAATTATTTATAGGACAGGAAAATATTCCAATGTGGTAAATTTATGCAACCAGCACGCCAGGAAAAGGTAAAATAATTTTTAGGAATCTATTGGCTGATTTTAAGATCAATTTGATGTATGTGGCATGCACGTGTTCTCGGAAATTCTATGAAGCATAATCCATAACTAATAAGTGAGATGCATAATAAATATTTAGCCATTTAAATGCTGCTTGGATGAGGCAAAAAATAAAGCATGGAATTTTGGGCTTTAAGTTGGCCACAAAATCCTACTGACCTGGAGGCGGCTCAAGTGAGGCACACAATTCATGGTACAGCCTGAGAAAATGACTCACCTGTGCTGAATTATTGCTGAGTTGGTGGCTTATTTCTATGACTCACTTAGCTGTCGAAGAGTCTCAAGTTTTCTGCAGAGACCGCGAGATGCATTTATAGAGGCCGCTGGAGTTAGGAATTTCCGAGTTTTCGAGCCACTCAAATTCCAGTTATTTGCGGCTGGAATTTCAAGCAATTTTCATTTCGATACATCTGCATGAATTCATAGCCTTTAAGTCCTTCCCATGAATTGAATTGAGATCAAATAATAGACATGTTATTTCAGTTTCAATGTTGATGCTGAGTTGAAATTATAAAATCAATAGTTTCTAAAAACAAAATAATTTTTTTTAATTTTTTTTAAATTTTTGACCGAGCAAATTAAAAAAAAAGTTAACCGACAGAATTTGAATGCAATTCAAGTCGCTGAGCTGTAGAAGATAATGAAAAATGAAGTTTCTTCAATTTTACTTTTTGCACCAAATTTATGCAGCGAATTTTCTCCTTTGGTGCAAAGCCCTGGTGGGTTAAACTGATTGACTGAACTGATGGCTGTATGAGATTATACTTTTGCGCCCAATTTTTATCTGAGCAATGCTCAAAGCGATGAAGAGTGCGGGATGAGATGTCCTTCAATCCAATTGAAAGCCGTCACGGCTGCAGACTGGCCAAGTGTGGGTTGGGGATCTGAGGCTTGGGCTTCAAAAATAACTGAGCTGTATGCGCAACTGCGGTTCCGCTTGCACAACCGACGGCGGCTCTTGCCCTGCTGTTTTTGCTCCGCTGTGATGGTCCGTCGGTGACTCGGTGCTTGCTGTTTGAAGACGATCGAGGGGCAGGTGGAGTCCAAGCATCAGCTCTGTCGGCGCGGCGACTTCCTGGTTAGCGCGTGCTCGGATGACCGATAAGTCAGCAGCAGCTCCTGAACCGCCTGCCTCACCGGCACGCCGTCAGCGAGAAAGGCCAGCTTAGAGATCCTCAAGAAGCCATTGAACCTCTCGACTCCGCCATTCTGCTGAGAAGTAGAAAGGGCAGTATAACGGAGTCCAACGGTGCTTGGCTTCGAAGAGCCTGCGAAGGGCTTCGATACAGGCAGTTGCAGATACAGATGAAGATGCGATGATCTCAGGCCACTTGGAGATGGTTGACTACAGTGAAAAATCGATGGGACTGCGGCTCCTCGGCTGCCGGCAACTCTTCAACCATGTCGACTTAGATTTCGCCATGGACCCACTGGTAGCTCCGTCGCTGACCATGAGACCTTGATTGGGTTGAACATCTTCTCGAACAGGACGCAGGCGCTGCAGCTCCGCACAAAGGTTTTCACGTCACTATCGCTACACGGCCACCAGACCGTGACCTTGGTTTGTAGTTCAGAACATTGCCCCATTAGTCATAGCAAATGTTGAAGGTGCAGCCGCTGAACTCTCCGCTGAAGCTACCAGACGGTGATGATGAAGCAACAGACGATGCAGTCAGGCCATTGGCGGCAAGCACTGCACTGCTGCAATGTCCACTGCGACTGATCGCATGAGATATGTTGGTCAGTCATGGCTCCGTCTCGTTGAAACAACAGTGAAACGACAATTTATATGGGTTTTTCCCATATTATCGTTTCCTTCTGCCAACAGTTCAGGAAGACAACGAACAATGGACCTCGATGGTAACTTTCTCTGTGTGATCTCTAGAGTCACATTCTCAAACTTCAGGCGAGGATCTTTCCTCTTCAATCAGTATATTTTATAAGATAGCACACTGTACGCGAGCAACGAGGAATAGGAGCAGTAGGGAGAGAGAGTGGGATTTCGAGGCCCAATAGGCAGTGTCGGTCAGAGGTTGTGCATGCATCACGCGAGGGTCGCATGGCTGGGCTTCTTGCTCGCCGATCATCAGGACTATTTTTAGGCATGCAGATCTTGTGCATCTGGGGAGTTGCTGCCAAGGCTGGATGCTTGTTCACGCATCACGCGCGTGTCGGCTGATTTCTCCCATCCTCTTGCTAACGGCGCCTTCGTTTCACTTCAACAGAACGATGACCAGTCACCTCCACAGTGTCCTCCAATGAAAACCCGGCATTGTGCAGCTCCGTGACAACAGTTGCTCTGATGCAATGAGGTGTATGTTTCCTCGACAGCTCGGCCTTTCTCAGAAATGGTCCGCATCATCGTACCTAGCGTGTTGTGTCTAACAGCCTGCTTACCGAAATAGCACGGGTTGATGTAGTTTACGGCCATGGCCGCAAAAAGACTGCACTGCTCGGAACACCTTTCAAGTACTTATCAGTCGAAATCTTCTCCACGTACTCATTAAATGATTAAACCAGCAAAAAGGAGTTGGATAAGAAACTTTCTAAAGGATTGGATTAGGTTGGCCATATACGTAGAAAATA